>JAKGSA010001827.1:8438-35319 GCA_033558755.1 Philaethria dido | reverse complement strand
TATATTATGTTTTGTAAATATTCACATAGAATTCTAATAAATAAATAGAAAATGAACCGCATTTTTAAAATTTCTATATATAAATGTAAATAAATGAAACAAAAATAAATGAAATATATATATAAATGAACATAATATTTACAAAACATAATATATTCTCTAACACCATATCTTTACAATGATTGATCGAGAGCTAATGATAATGATATAATGATAAGAATTGTTTCCTTCACAAGATTCATGTAACGTGTTTATTGGAAATAAATAATATTGCATACAATCACTTTTTATGTAAAACGAGTAGCTTGAACAAGCTTTATGCTTTTCTCTACATATATAGGATAGTCAGAGAGAATATAGTGTCCAGACACTCAGATCTAATCGACTAGCAAAGTTACATACATATATATCTTCACGCTGTATCCCGCATATAGCAAGCATAGGGAACATAGTGTTAAGACACTCCATTCCCTACTTGCGTGCTGAGTGGCGGAACTCAACGCCGCGCTTTGCCTTGTTACCAAACCCAGGAAATGAAAAATTCTATTTCCTGGAGTGGGGATCGAACACACAACCTGCCGCGTTTACAGTCGCATGCTTGTGCCTCTGCGCCAAGACAGGCGTTAAAATAATCATTGTAATTATTGAAGCGAGTGGGATTCGAACTCACCAATAGTTTGATAGTCATACACTCTCTTACTGTGCCTCGATGGCTTTCTTAAATGTTGCTGTTATTTATTTTCAGCAGTTTCACGTTTTATTCCGACTAGAAAATTACTCAGAAAGAATCTAGACTCAAGTCATTCAATTCCCCAAGAAATCTAGACATTTATAATAGCGGAATTGAATGCCGGCATTTAAATGTTATCCATATAAATAATTCCCACGACTGGGAATCGAACCCACAATCAATCGATTTTATAGTCAGACACTCTGTCAATGCGCCTCGATGGTTATTCATTTATAGCCGTTCCACATTGTTTTGTAGTTAAAGAAAATAGAGTCAACTCACTGCATTCCCAAAGAAATCGCGACATTTGGAATGGCGGTATTTAACGCCGTTAAATATTTAGAATAGAAATGCTTCACTAATTTTCGAATGCAAAACAAAAACATCTGTTATACATGAGATACGTTTTTATTTGTTTGACCCAAATATAATTTTGTGGTTTTAACGCTAAGTGTGTTTCAATGTTAGTACACCACCGAACATAAATTTAAACTCGTTAATAAAGCCATATTGTTTTATTAATGAATAATGATAAACCATAAATTTTTTAGGATATTTTTTTAATGATATTTTATTAAAAAAAAAACTGTTTCGCGTTTAGGTGGAGGTAATAAGAAGTTACTCCGTTCTCTATATTCTGTTCTGATTCGAATTATTGCGTGTTGAGTAGTGGAATTTAACGCCGTGCTTCGTTTAGTTTAAATATAGTCATTTCAATCATTTTACACAGATAAAAGGAATGTTATGACTCATTTCTATGTTCTCTACTTTATTATTTCCTTGATTATGAAGCGGAAATGGTGTAAACTTGATTATTTTCCAAAAACATTGAGAAGTAAACGTTAAACAAGGACGTGGATTCGATTCCCTTGAATATCTACGGCAGATACTTATTTGTTGACCATAAGAGTGCGAAAATTTACCTAATCTAACCAAAAATTAACTAAATTTTGAAAATTTACCTAACTGAATTTAGACATCACTTATAACTTGAAAATTCAATCAATAACTCACGTTTTAAAAAACCTAAACACCTAAAGGTGGTAGGAGGTTCGTCCTCCGACTGGCTCGCGACCACTATCATGTCAAAGACGAACCGCCAAATATCTAATGATGTGTTCCGGTTCGATGGCATGTAAGCCAGATTTTCCCCTTTCCCACCCATCCTTTCCCCAAAATGTGGTGGTTCTGATAGTGGACTACTACATTGTCCCCCCTTCCATCAGTATCCTCTAGGTTGGCAACGCATCTACAACATCTCTGGTGTTGTAGATGTCTATGGGCGAAGGTAACCACTTACCATCAGGTGGTCCTTCTGCTCGTTTGCCATCCGTTATCAATAAAAAAAAAAAAAAAAAAAAAAAAGAAAGAAAAAAAAAAGATCGCACGTCTTGGCGCAGAAAAGTAAGGAGACACGAAACCAAATAATGGTATAAGGGCTAGAAGAAGAAGATGATTAAATATACTATCACACTTCAGACATCAGATATGGTTACATTTTTCCTAATTGCGCCATGATTACACATCAATTTATTAAACTTTATTTTTATCTATGTATATTATTTTACTGGGTGGACCAATTTTGATAATTCTTCTTTTATAATATAGTTAGTGGTTATGATGGGACCACCCATTTAAGTGTTGTTAAGATCTGATAAGGATTTTTTGTAGTTATTCGCTATAATGTTATTTTTAGATTCTTTTCATTTTTTTGTTAATCTTAGTTACATATATACATATATAGCTTCACGCTTTATCCTGCATATAGCAGGGTAGACAGAGTGAACCTAGTGTTAAGACACTCCGTTCCCCATTTTCCGCCGAATTGAGGCATTGCGTGCTGAGTGGCGGAACTCAACGCCGCGCTTTTGCCTTGTAAATCTTAGTTATTTAATTTTATTTTATACTAACCGGTCGTGGTCTAGGATTTTTCCGTATCCCTCGCCTCGCTCTGGCTTTCGCAGCGAAGTATATCCGGATGTACACGAATACCATGATGCAGGACGGTATGTAAAAGCTACCCAGCGCTGAGTATATCACGTAGCCGATGTCGTCTGACACCTGTGGACAACAAAAAATATATTATGTCAACTTTTGAATGAAAAATAATAGGCTAGGCTTTTTATTTTTATGAAAAATGCGGTGTGTACTTCCGTTTAGTCGATACCTCCAATCGATCTGAATTTGTGTATGCTCATGTATTTCCATGCGCTGATGTATGTAAACATTGTATATTAGCCCTAAATTATTATTGCAATTTTAAAAAGAATCGTTTAAATTGGTTCATCCAGTAAAAAGCTGTTTTTTTTTTTTAATTTCACGCTGTAACCCGCATATGCTATATGCGGGTTACAGGTAGGCAGAGGGAACCAGAGAACCTAGTGTTAAGACACTCCATTCTCTTTCAACAATTCCGTTCCCCACTTTTCGCGGAATTGAGGTATTGCGTGTTGAGTGGCGGAACTCAACGCCGCGCTTTACCTTGTTACCAAACCCAAGAAATGAAAATACTAAATTTTTACATTTCCTGGAGTGGGAATCGAACCCACAACCTGACGCGTTTACAGTCGTACGCTTGTGTCTCTGCGCCACAACAGGCGGTTAGTAAAAATACAGCTACAGATACAGCGTGAAGTAAAAAAAAAATTAACCTGATTAATCGTGTATATTTTAGAATTCGAAAATACATTTTTGGAAACCCGACGTTTGGAACACTTTACAGTGGTCCGTGGTCAGGTAGACTGAGGTGGCATTCGACTGTCATTTGATACAAATATTACATCAAACTACCGCCAACGATTTCTTATGATTATATTTAAATTATTGTCATTATTCTCTCTGACAAGCAAAAATCTTCAAAGCGCGACGTTGAGTTCTGCCACTTAACAAGTCTTCGGGCGGAAAGCGACGAACGGAGTGTATTAACACTAGGATTACCTTGATTATCTTCGCTTAAGAAAAATATTAATAATTTTAACAAAGTTGGCGATGCACATAATATAAATACAAGAAATAGGCTTAAACTTGCAGCGCCTGCAACT
Source organism: Philaethria dido (assembly GCA_033558755.1). NCBI lineage: Eukaryota > Metazoa > Arthropoda > Insecta > Lepidoptera > Nymphalidae > Philaethria > Philaethria dido. The sequence continues at coordinate 31,548 of JAKGSA010001827.1, read as the reverse complement.
CGATTGCATCGAGTCTGCAATTCTTTTATGGGACAAAGTATATACTTTTACAATAGGATCCCAGAAAACGTCCGAGAACTGTCCATTTTACAATTTAAAAAAAATGTGAAAAGATGTTTGCGTGTTAAAGGTTATTACCTAATTAGTGATTTTATAAATGATAACACACCTTGGGAATGAAATGCTCGCTCCCGTCTGTTTCAAAGCCATAAAGAATTGTAAACCATTGACGAATAAAAAAAAAATCCAGCTGAGTTTCTTGTGCTGGTTCTTCTCAGGTCTGAGGCATTAAATCTAGTGAACCGGTGATAAAATATTTGACGTTCAAAAAATGAAGCATGTAACTTCTTATTTTGAATAAAATTATTTGACTTTGACTTTGACTTAGGAATTGAACCCATTACGCAGTTTACAGTCAGATTCACTTCCACTGCGCCACGATATGTAATATTATAGCCTCATATATAACAATAGAGGAAGACGAATGTTTATTCATGTATGCAGGTAGGAAAGGCACGTATAACAAAATATAGTTAAATTATTGTTAGTAATACATATCCTGGATTTTGCGAATTTATATGCTACGTGGTTATTCGAGTTGTTAGAGTATTCTATGTTATTTTAATAGAATTGTATGATAATGTATGGGTGAGCTACACTTTTATTTCATATCATAAATGATATTGTGGGTTCGATTCCCACTCCAGGAAATCTAAAAGTATAGTATTTTCATTTCCTGGGTTTGGTAACAAAGCAAAACGCGGTGTTGAGTTCCGCCACTCAGCACGCAATGCCTCAATTCGGCAGAAGGTTACGCTAGGTTCTCAGGTTCTCTCTGCCTACCCTGCTTTATGCGGGATACAGCGTGAAGTTAAAACAAAAAAAAGGATATATAGCTAAAGTAAATACCCTTCCAATATTTTTTGGACAAGGAAAAAATAAAAGCTTCACGCTGTATCCCGTACATAGCAGGGTAGGCAGAGGGAACCTTAGCAACTAGTGTTATGACACTCCGTTCTCTTTCCGTTCCCTACTAAATATAGGCGATTAATTAGGTTAAAATAGTTTCATTTAAAACGAAAGTCTCACCAAATTCATAAAAACATGTTTTCATACAATTTATCTTTTATAAATGTAAATGTAGATATTAAAACGTAGAGTGTAGTGTAGCTTGAGTGCGTGTCCCCGTTGACGTGTTAACAACGCGTTGCCTAGCAACGTATATGTCACTTTATATAAACATGGACATCAAACCATGGGAAAGTGTGTAACATTTATTTTATTAATTTAATATATGTTTTGTGCATTATTTTAAAAAGATATTATTACTGAGCACTCCATCGCTATATAAACTATAGGTGTGCCAAGTTTCATGCTCCCCCGTCCGTATAATTTTCGTAAAGGGTCAAAGTTTTTGCTTCATAAAATTCATAAAAACATGTTTCATACAATTTATCTTTTATAAATGTAAATGTAGATAAGAGTGGGTGTAGTGTAGCGAAAGTGCGTAAAGGTTTTTAGTCTTTTGTCCATTATTATAAATATATATAAATACGGAAATGGATTCCACCATTACTGTTTTACTACGTTTGAACTGTATTTTCATGATTTCATAGTTTTTAATGTATATAAATTGTGCTTTCAAGTTTTTTCTTTATTGTATACAGGGTGGTTTTGTGATATTTAGTGTATTTTAGAGGAGATAGAGATTTTTGGGATATTTTTTTGTTTTTATCGCATATATAAGTTGACTTGTATGTTTGTATGTATCTGGCTAAGTGATGAAATCTTTAAACTCGATTCTTAAACATTTATATAGATATTAGAAACGTAACAGTTAAGAAAAACTAAAAACCATATGCTTTTTTAATGTTACTGTTCTCACAGGGTTGCTTGATATCAATTATTATGATTTTCTCTAATTGTACATAAAGAAATGTAGCTTATAATAAAACAAATGTATATACACAGTAATTTTTATCACTCATGTAACCTGCAATAGATAATGGGTTCGATTTTCACTCAGGGAGAATGATTATATTAAATTTTCTTCAGTTTTCTCTTTTTCTATGGTAAGACGGTCGTCGCTTTGAGCTACCAAAACTAACACATAAGTCCTGATTCTGGCGGAAAGTGGAGAGCAGGTGGCTTGACCCTAGATTCTGTCTGCTAAAAAAAGCGAAGATAATATACATGGAAATGTATAATAATCTCACTGTGTAACAATCTTTACATTTAAAAATTAGAGCAGTAATGTCTAAAGACAGCTTTTGGTGGAAACGGAGTGGTTTCTGCCAGTTTCAACTTGTCAATGTTCGAAGTTGTTTAATCGAAAAAATATTTTAAGATCAGACGAATTTTTGAAGAAATCAACAATGAAAGTGAAGATATCTTTCTGGATTACTGTTGTGTTTAACCGACTTGATGAAAAGGAGGTTCTCATTCGATTGTATTTTTATAATAATAATAATAGCTTTTATTTGTTTAAAACAGAATTTACACAAAATCGGAAGTTGTGGTAGAAATCTCCTTTTAAGTATATAGTGCCTGTTATTTAGGAGATTCCGCCCTTCAAAATAAAATGTACTATAATTATTTTATCTGTTTATTTTGATTAAAAACAGCTTAAATTACTTTTAAATATTTGTCTTTTAAATAAATGTGTGCGTGTGTGTGTGTGTCGTTATGTATGCAACTTTTATAAGGTAGTCACTGAAAACCTACGTTGAGGCTCTGTGGCTCATGCCAACATAAAAGCTGAGTGACGATTGATTTTTATTATATACATTGGAATAATAGTACTTGTTGTGTTTTCTTGTTGTACTTTTCTTACTTAACTTCACGCTTATCACTTAAGTAGTCAGAAGAACGGGCGCTAAACGCTACGGTCCCTGCATACCTCTTTCGCCTCGTCGTCCTGATCATTAACCTCTTCATGCATGCCCTCAGAAGTCTCATGCTTTTACGTGACCTTCCTCCAGTAACATCCGTTGTTATTGTTGTTATTATTATTACTTTGCAGCAGTGTGTGTGTTCCGAAATAGAGTTTTTACTTACTTTACTTTTTTTTATTTATTTATTCAAGTAATACATTGTTGCAATGGATGTAAAGCCAGGAGTTTTCCCCTTTCCCACCCATTCTTTCCCAAAAAGTAATGGTGGTTGATAACGGACTACTACATTATCCTCCCCTTCCGTCTCTATCCTCCTAGGTTGGCAACTCTACAACATCTCTGGTGGGTATGGAAATTCATAAAACGGTAACCACTTACCATCAAGGTGATCCTTCTGCTCGTTTGCCATCCGTTATCCACATAAAAAAAAAAACAGTACTTTTAGATTAAAGGTGCAAATCATAAACTCCTTCGGCTTTTACCGTGCACCAGTGCCGTCAAACATAACTACAAAAACGACTTAAAACAGTAATTGCTGGGCGCTCCATATTCATCATCTACTACACATTTGAAACAATACAAGCTAGAAATCCAATAACAAGTTAAAATGAAAGGTAGATTTAAATTAACAAGTCTACTACTTGTACTCGTATAATAAACAAAAGACATGAATTGAATTGGCATGTACAGGCTGTTGTTGATTTATATCTTTATATTATTATTATTTTTTAAGGATTTACATTTATATCTATTTATTTCCTTCTTACTTACAATAACTGTAACTTTTACTGAGTGAAACAAATTTGTTAGTCTTTTATTATATGATGGCTAAGTGCGTCTGATGTTCGTCCTATTGAATTAAGCTAAGACTTTTTTAGCTTCACGCTGTATCCGCACATAGCAGGGTAGGCAGAGGAACCTGAGAACCCTAGTGTTATGACACTCCGTTCTCTAATCCGCTCCATACTTTCCGCCGGATTGAGCCATTGCATGCTGGTGGCGGTACTCAATACCGCGTTTTGGCTTGTTACTAGACCCAGGAAATGAAAATATTAAAATATTATTTAAATTAAAGCTAATATTTAACAAGCAGTTTCATTATTCGTAACATTATTGTAGTGCATTTTATTGAATCCGATTGATTTTCTTTCTTTGTTAAAATATTTATTATTTATGTTTTGTTATATAAAATCAGCGGTTGTTCTTTTATACTAGTAACATCATTGACGATGTAAATACGCGTCTCCATAACGCTGCTGTGTACATATCACTTTATACCAAAGTATTGAGGCATTGCGTGCTGAGTGGCGGAACTCAACGCCGCGCTTTTGCCTTGTTACCAAGCCCAGAAAATGAAAAAATACCATTCCCTGGAGTGGGGAATCGAATCTACAACATAATCGCGTTTACAGTCGCACGCTTGTGCCTCCTGCGCCACCATAGGCTTTATAATATTTATTAATTTATAAATACATTTTATTTTAATTTAATTTATTTCCAATGCGTTATCATAAAAAAAATGTTTTTTGCATTTCTTCCCCATTAAATGTAACAATAGTACGATCCGTTTTCCTTAACATATTAATATTATATTTTTTTATCTCTCACGATAATACATAGGAAAAAAAATATTTTTAACTAAATATGTCATGTATTAATATATAAGTATTATTATTATTATATTTTTATAAGTATTATTATATTTTTAATAATTATTTTTTTTTAGCTTCACGCTGTATCCACATATGATGTGTGAGTGACATTGACTGTGTTAGACACTCATTTAATTGTCTCTATTCTGATTAATGTACACATCCTGGCAGGCTAGTTTTTGAGGTATTCGTAATAATTTCAATTTTTAATAATACACTATTAATAATTAACGTTCGTTTTATTTGATAAAATTGAAAAATCACGCCAGTTTTGAGTAAGACAAAGTAATATAGCTAAAACTACGGCGTTGTGGGTACGGGTTGTGGCATTTGACAGTAAACGCGATTGGTCCTCAGTTCGATTCCCAAACGAGGGAATTATATAATTCACTTTAATTTCTACGATATGATAAGACAAAACGAGGTTGTGTTCCGCCACTCAACACTTAATGTTTTAATTTCAGGCAGAAAATAAATTAATACCTGTCGTGGCGCAGAGGCACAAGCGTGCGACTGTAAACGCGACAGGTTGTGGGTTCGTTTCCCACTCCAGGAAATGGAATTTTTCCGATGGAATTATTCCATTTTTCCGCCACTTAGCACGCAATGCCTCAATTCGGCGAAAAGTGGCGAACGGATTATCTTTACACTAGGTCCCCTATGCCTACCATGCTATATGCGGGATACAGCGTGAATGCGTGTGTCAGCGTATGTATGTAAATATAGAACGGAGTGTCTTAACACTAAAATTTCTCCCGCATAGAAAAAAAATATTATTATAAAAAATTACATCATATTCTATTTTTGATTTCATTTTTAATAATAAATACCAAAACAAACAACCCTTAGCGTTTTATTAAGCGGATTTAATTGGAAGTGACGTCGAGTGTCGTGGTTAATGAAAACTAGAATAACAAGGCTTTTTAACCGATTTTCAAAAAAATAGTATATTGTAAGTATATATTATATAAAGTATTTACTCCAGGAAATGGAATTTTTCATTTTCTGGGTTTGGTAACAAGGCAAAGCGCGGCGTTGAGTTTCGCCACTCAGCACGCAATGCCTCAATTCGGCGGAAAGTGGGGGACCGGAGTGTCTTAACACTAAGTTCCCATTTTCCCTCTGCCAACCTGTATATGCGGGATACAGCGTGATGCTATGTATGTATGTATGAACTTAAGACTATCCTTTTTTGTAAGTCGGTCAAAAATAGATACTTTGTTCAAATTTAATGCCATGTTCCATTAAAATAAGCAAATTTCAGTTGAAAATGTATCATTTTACAGTTTTCTTGAAACCCATGGGAGTCGTTTATTTGCTCTTATCTCTAAATACAAAGTAGACTAGACTATGAATGCAGATAAAACTATACAAGATTGTTATAGAGGTATTATTATATGAAATATTAACTTGAGCTTTATACTCATTTTTTTAACACAAGCCTGAGACTGTAAACGCGACAGGTTGTGGGTTCGATTCCCATTCCAGGAAATGGAATTTTGTCGTACTTTGTAAAAATACTAAACTTTTACATTTCCTGGATTGGGAATCGAACCCACAATCTGTCGCATTTACAGTCACGACACGCTTGTGCCTCATAATCCAGGAAATAAAACGTTTCATTTCCTGGATTTGGTAACAAGGCAAAGCGCGGCTTTGAGTTCTGCTACTCAGCACGCAATGTCTCAATTCGGCGGAAAGTAGGGAACGGAGTGTCAACACTGGGTTCCCTCTGCCTACCCTGCTATATGCGGGATACAGCGTGAAGCTATGTATGTATGTATGTTTTTTAATCATTATTCACAACTATAGTTACAAATATTATTTACTTAGAACAACACAGGAGCTCTCACAACAATTCCCTTTCATAAAAGCGACAATTATACCTTTTCGCTAGATACTTTATGACGATACTATGGAACTAGCGTACAATAAAAGTTACAGTGAAAGCTCTAATGAAAAAAACCTAGGACGTCTCTCTAATCTGTGACAAAGCTGTCTATATATCTAGTTTCTAGTATCCTTTATTAAATACTAGTTGTTGCCCGCGGTTTTGTTCGTGATCAATGGCAGTCCATATTACATACTGTATAGTGCGTATATGCCTTTATTTGAAGGCTTTGAAGTAGCTATATTTTATTTTTTTTTGACAATCTTATCTGCCAAATTTATATTTATAAATATTTGCTTAATGAAAAATGTCATTGTCCTTTTTAATGTTTTTAAGAATATGTATACAAAGTTTCATGATAATCGGTTCAATAGTTTTGGCGTGAAGGCGTAGCAAACAAACACACATTCATACTTATAACATAATTAAGGATTACTTATTTAATGTGATACATCTATTAGCATTCGTGGTAAAATCGGCTAATTTGCCGTCACGATTAACGGCATGACGCTCTGATGTCCAACATCCATTCTTAAAAACTTTCGTATTTAAAATAGGAGTGTTCTATGATAAAATTGTTTATATATCGAGTTTCTTGCATCCTTTATTTAATGATATAAAACATCTGTTCGCGTGACCTGACAGTAAAATCGACTGGTTTATCATCACGACCAACGGCGTGACGTTCTGATGCCATCATGTCCAAAACCCATATTAACAAAATCTCGTATTTATGCGAAAAAACTGCTTAGCAATCTATGGATTCATCGTTGCAAAGCGAGGAGTTTGGAAAGTGCCTGGAACTTACGATCCAAGTTTAGGTTTAAGGGGGGTCCTTTAAAATGCGCATTAACGTTCTCCTCCAGTATCCGCGTCTCTCTCTATTTAACCAAAGAGAAGAAACTCCTTAGCAATCCATGGATTCAAAGTGCGGGTGCCCATCGCGTTGCAGAGGAAGGAGTTTGGAGAGTGCCTGAGACGACCCAGCGTGTAAGTTTAAGGGGCCCCTATTATTAGACATTCAGGCTTTCAACTATGAGAATAACACTTTAAAAATATAATTTTCATTTATGTATTAGAAAAACAAAAGAATCACACATTTAACTTATAACTGTGGGCTAGTAATTTGTTTGTACTTTACCCCGTTGAAGACAAAAGACCTTGACATGTTGAAATGCGTAATTTCACACGAGATTGTTCGCTTAGTTGGCTCCAATGTATGCGATATTCATCTCTATTACTATACAAATAAGATTTTATTTAGAATGCTAGTAAAATAGCTATAATAAGAAAGTAGAACTAGATTTTGCAAGTGTTTTTTTAAGCTTAGATGCCAAGTATGTAAGTACTTCATTGCACTGTTTTGCTCTTTATATATGAAAGAATATTTATTAAGTGGTTAGGTTAAGGTTAATGGTATGATCAGAATACACACACACACACAGTACCCGCAGGGCAGCTTGTGGCGAGCTGTTGGGGAGTGGCGACCCACGGACCTGAGACCTCCAGAGGGGAATTGTAATTTATCCTGCCTCTGGCTTCTTGCCTTCATTGGCCGGCAGAGTGGAGCGCAAGAGCTTATATAAGCTCGAAGGTGAAGTGCTCAATCTGCGTAATAGCGGAAACCCGCTCACGAGCACTCTCGCGATGGTGAAACCGGTCCACACCTCTCGACACTTTAGCCGACCATTACCGATGTTGCGCCCGAGGCACTACGCCGCTTAGGGAGCCCATCTAGGAGGCGAGTCACCGTCCGCCAACCTTTCAATTTGAGACTGCTGGCGCTGCGGACGTCCAACAATAGTCTCAATCAATAGCCCAGTACTTAGTCCATCCGAACTCCATTCCATAGCCTTATTTTTAGTTTTCCATATGTTCCATAGTTCACGTATTGAGGCTCGGGTGACCATCTCTGAGCAATTGCTCATGGTTACTCAGAGATGGATCCCGACCAATGCGTCAGATTATAAAATATTAAGTTGTCTCAAAGGGGCCTCTACGTGTTGACCTGTGTCCACGCAAGCCTTCAGTAAAGACCGGGTTCCTTTGAATGCCGAGAATTCAATGAGATACATAATAATAATAATAATAATAATTAAGGTTTTAACAAATATAATGCAGTAAGAAGTAAAATTATTGATGAGTAACTCAAAAACTACTGAAATATAACGCCTGTCGTGGCGCAGAGGCACAAGTGCACTGTAACGCGACAGGTTGTGGTTAATTCTCACATGGAACACACTTTTTAAACATTTTAGAATAGTTCTTCTCACATAATTACTAAAGGATTTATTGTAGTTATATGTTTTATATTTCTATTATTATAGTGAATATAAAGTGTCATATAACCTTGTCTACTCTTATGAATTCTACAGTCGTCCAATCATTAAAAGACAAGAAATTCCTGGAATCAACCGTTTTGGAAGTAAATATTTGCTATTATTATACTTTTAAATATTTAAGTTTTGCATTATATCTTGTTCTTCTAAACTTTTCTACACGGCCAGGTGTCACGGCACATATACAATTTTTTGATTCTCATCAATTTTATTTTTACTAAAGAAAAAGGAAACCAACTGTCCGCAATGATCAGAGCTCAATAAGGTTAATTATTATGATTTATTTTTGGCACAGCGTTTGTAAAAATATTATCACGCAAGTTGCTGTACTACCAAGTAATTCTTGCTGGCTCTAGAAATAAATTAGCTAGGTTATATTACCTAGTGGGTTTGGTAATAAAGGAAAGCGCGGCGTTGAGTTCCGTCACACAACATGCAATGCCTCAATTCTGTAGGTTATTGAGGAAAGGAGTGTTTTAACACTAGGGTTCTCGGTTCGCTCTTGTTCCACCTCTGCTGTATGCGTGATACAGTTAAACAAAAAAGAGATATTCTTAAAAATGCATTAAGTTCCTTTGTACAATGAAAAATGGTAATTAAAATTTTCACTTGAAAGAAAGTAAATAAACTTGAGTTCCGCTGCTATAGACTGACTTAATACTTGCATTTTTTTATATAATATTTAGCGCCATCGTAGTGCACTGACTGCACACTTTGTAGGTTCAAATCTCGGTAAAGGGAATATATGCACCTTCATCCTATAGATAAAGCGTTGAGCCTCGCTATCTAGCAACACTTGTATGAAATAATCAAAAGAAAAAATATAAATAGGTTTATTAATTATTCATAGTGTATCACCGATCAATCCTCCTTCATATATTCTTCATACAACGTGACGTTTTCGAAGCGATTAACTCTGCCTGTCGTGGCACATAGGCACAAGCGTGCGAATGTAAACGCGAGAGGTTGTGGATTCGATTCCCACTCCAGGAAATATAAAATTTAATGTTTTCATTTCTTGGATTTGGTAACACGGCAAAGCGCGGCGTTGACTTCCGCCACTCAACACGCAATGCCTCAATTCGGCGGAAAAAGGGGAACGGATTTGTTGACAGAGAATGGAGTGTCTAACACTAGGTTCTCTGGTTCCCTCTGCCTACCCTGCTATATGCGGGATACAGCGTTAAGTTAAAAAGAAAAAAGAAGAAATGGGATCGCAACAAACATTTTAACCAGAATAAAACATCTGTTAAAGATATATATCTGGTAGAGATTTTGAAGAATACATACAATAATTCTTAAATCTGAAAACGTGAAATTGTAAACGATAAATGGGTATATAAAAAACTAAGTATATTTCCGCCAATCAGCATGCAATGCCACAATTCGGCAGAAAAGGGAAATGTTAATAAGAGAACGGAACGGAGTGTCTTAACACTAGGTTCTCTGGTTCTCTCTCCTACCCTGCTATGTATGGGATACAACGTGAAGCTCTTAAAAAATCTTAAATTTGGCATTTTACATACATACATACATAGCTTCACACTGTATCCCGCATATAGCAGGGTAGGCAGAGGGAACCTAGTGTTAAGACACTCCGTTCCCCACTTTCCGTCAAATTGAGGCATTGCGTGCTGAGTGATTAACTTCACGTATTTATATATAGATATCATGATCGCCCGATTAAAAATATAGGTAACGGACCTAAACGCCGCGTTTTCTAATACCAGATCATTTCCCTCGAGTGGGAATCGAACCCGCAACCAATGCGTGTATCGTCAGTTAATTAGTAATAAACCAAAATAAAAAGCAAATCTTCAAGGTATACAGATTTCTCCCTAAATATCTGTCCACTATCGCCGTATTCAATATTTGCTGAAAATAAAAAATGAACGTGCTCGCCCTTAGTGTAGCGTTAAGTTGTGGACACAGTGAGAGTAACATTTGCTAGTATTTTTTTTAACTTCACGCTGTATCACGTATATATCAGGGTAGGCAGAGGGAACCTGACCTGTTAGGACATTGTAGTGCCAAAAAACATGAGGACCCTCCTGAGAGCATGTATAAAGAGATAAATGACTGTGGACGATGTGAAAGAAGTAAGCAGGGATCGTAGCGCTCCATTCTCTTTGACAACCTCGCTAGGGATAAAGCGTGAAATTATATAAGTAAATAGAGACGCAGTGGCAAAGGGTCTGACTATAAACCCGATGATTGTGCCCTCAATCCCCATTCATATGATAAAGTCAAAGTCAAATAATTTTATTCAAAATAAGAAGCTACATGCTTCATTTTTTGAATGTCAAATAATTTACCACCAGTTCACTAAATTTAATGCCTGAGACCTGAGAAGAACTGGCGCAAGAAACTCAGCGAGACTTTGCTTTTTTTTAATATATATAATGATTATATATCAATCGATTAATACTTACTTACTTACTTAACTTCACGCTTATCCCTAGCGGGGTAGTCAGAGAGAACGGAGCGCTAAACGCTACGGTCCCTGCATATCTCTTTCGCCTCGTCCACAGTCATTAACCTCTTCATGCATGCCCTCCGGGGAGTCCTCATGCTTTTTACGTGATCTTCCTCCAGTATCATTGGTACTGTATTCTCGAAGGTCAACCGAGGTCTCCCCCTACCTCTCTTGCCGCTCACCTTTGCTTCATATATGTTTCTCACCATTCTTTCATCACTCATCCTCTCGACGTGCCCAAACCACCTGAGCACGTTCTTCTTCATTCTTACTATAACATCCTCGCTTATACCTCACAACCACAATTTAGTAATATATAATGATTATATTTATACTGTTGTCTTTTCTTCGCTCTGATAAGATATAGCGCGGCGTTGAGATCCGCCACTAAAGACGTAATGTGTCGAATTCGGGCAGAAAGTGTAGAACGAAGTGTTTGGACACTAGGTTGCATTACAACCTTGCTACGCTTGAAAATCTCCTTCGAATAATTTTAAGGCTTTACAATGTTTGTTTAAATGTAATTTTATGATATAATATAAACTGCTTTAACCATATAAATATCCTAGTACTAAGTTTCAATGTAAATTTTGTTATATGTGTATTTTGTAGAGACAAAGTTGTTAGACTTTATGACTTGCAAATTTGATACATTGCATTTCAAGTTGGCAAACATTAAGATAGTGGCATGTTGATCTATAATTATTATATTTAAGTAAGTTAAGTTTAAAGCATTTCGCGAAAGACGGACGGCAAACGAGCAGAAGGACCACCTGATGGTAAGTGGTTACCTTCGCCCATAGACATCTACAACACCAGAGATGTTGTAGATGCGTTGCCAACCTAGAGGATACTGATGGAAGGGGGGACAATGTAGTAGTCCACTATCAGAACCACCACATTTTGGGGAAAGGATGGGTGGGAAAGGGGAAAATCTGGCTTACATGCCATCGAACCGGAACACATCATTAGATATTTGGCGGTTCGTCTTTGACATGATAGTGGTCGCGAGCCAGTCGGAGGACGAACCTCCTACCACCTAACAAAACTTTACTTGTTTACTTTTTATCTATTATCCATATATTAATACGTGAAGCAAAAATTTTGTACCCCTTTTTACGAAAATTACGCGGATAGAGGAGCATGAAATTTGGCACACTTATAGTTTATGTAGCGAAGGAGTGGAATGATAACATATATTTTTTAATTAAATTAATAAAATAAATGTTACACACAGTACTATGGTTTGATATCCATGTTTAAATGAAGTGATATATACGAGTACATTGCTAAAGACAACAGTAGGCAGAAGGAACCTAGTGTTAAGACACACTGTTCCCCACTTGGCAGTCGAACTACAACCAAACGCCAGACGTTGTGACACAGTGGCATCTAAAGAATAATTTTATTTAAAAAAAATAATAATAATTCGCATAAATAAATCATAAATAACTCAGTGTACCACCAACCTTAACCACGTCTAGTGAATGTGGGTCAGCCAAATAAAACCAGACGACGGCTAGGAGCGAGGACCGAGAACGATTTTATGCACTCCTCCACTCCGCCATTTAATTAAATTAAAGCAGGATAGAAATAAACTTAAAAATTTTTGCTTATTAAAGTGGAAAATATGAAAGTTTTCCATACAATTGTTGCTAGTTTCTTTGTAATTTCTCATTGTAACCTAATTATGATGTTCAAACAATAACTCTTTGAAATTTTCTGTGATTATTTTGATTTTTTTTCTGTTTAAGATAGCGTTTGAAATATATTTCTGGAAATTATGATAATGTAGGCTATCGTAGTGTACTACACTAATATTTCTTTGTATTCGGTAGTTTTGGGTTCGATTTCCACTTGATAGAATATTTAAATAAATGTTATGTTTAAGTTATTAGAACACTTAAGTAAAAAATAACAATATATTAAAATGAACTTATGTTTAGAAAAAAGTTTTACTTTTGAAATATTAAATAGCGAGGTAAATACACTATCGTGGCATAATACCAGAATTTCAGTCTTTACAGGTTTGATTAAATTAAAATTATTATTCGTACATTTTGTGCCTAGTAACGTTAAAGCACGGCGTTGTTTTACGTAGAGTATCGTCTAATGGTAATTTCCTGACGGACTTTCTCTATCTCTTACCCCTCAAATCTATCCCCAGAGTCTAGTGTTAAGACTCTCCGTCATTCACTATCTTAAATTCTTGGCATTCTTCTTAAAAGAAACAAATTTTGCTAGCAATGAGAAGAAACTCCTTAGCAATCCATGGTGCCCATCGCGTTGCAGAGCGAGGAGTTTGGAGAGTGCCTGGGACTTACGATCGAACGTGTTGGTTTAAGGGGCCCCTTAAAATGCGCATTAACGTTCACAAACACTGTCCGCGCTCCTCCCTCTACCTAACCAAATTTGAAAAGATCCTACTAATGCCGCCTTCGAAATACAAGCTAAAAATGAACTGATAATCGTTCTAGAAAGATCGAGATCTTTTAATAAATTATAGAGAGAATTAATTTCCTTAACTTAATGTTAAATGTCTCTTAAAATGCTTGTAAAATTAGTGTTTTAGCACTCAATTCTCTTACCCCCCAAATTATTCCCTAGTTTAAGTGTCTAGGCTCTCCGTTGCTCACTCTCTGTCTAAATTCATTGTATTCTTAGCATAGCGAAGAATATTAATTCGCCAATAAATATAGTTCCCCCAAATTCCATTAAGAAAATATTTCCCTAACATAACGGTTATTATTTGGCAAGCAATCAATATAATCTTATTATGTGTTTTGTTTACATTTAATATGTTCGCGGGTTGTTCTTGTTAGGGTATGAGATGGTAAATTAAATTAGCTAACCTATATATATGAAATAACGGTATTCTAGCATAGTTTTAGTAGAATTTATTTAGGTGGTAGGAGGTTCGTCCTCCGTCTGGCTCGCGACCACTATCATGTCAAAGACGAACCGCCAAATATCTAATGATGTGTTCCGGTTCGATGGCATGTAAGCCAGATTTTCCCCTTTCCCACCCATCCTTTCCCCAAAATGTGGTGGTTCTGATAGTGGACTACTACATTGTCCCCCCTTCCATCAGTATCCTCTAGGTTGGCAACTCATCTACAACATCTCTGGTGTTGTAGATGTCTATGGGCGAAGGTAACCACTTACCATCAGGTGGTCCTTCTGCTCGTTTGCCGTCGGTTATCAATAAAAAAAAAAAAGAAACTGTAAGTATAATAAAATATGCGTTGCTTCAGCTTCACGCTGTATCCCGCATATAGCATTGTAAGCAGACGGAACCTAGTGTTAAGACACTCCGTTCCCCACTTTCCGTCGAATTGAGGCATTGCGTGCTGAGTGGCGGAACTTTGCCTTGTAACCAAACCCAGGAAATGAAAAATTCCATATCGTAGAGTGGGAATCGCATTCACAGTCGCACGCAAAAAATATTTTTTATTAATAATACATGTCATTATTAACATGGCTATAATATAACTATTTAGTAAACAATGACTTCAGTTTTCCTTTCCCTGACCCAGATTTGAACCCCCAACCGCATGCAACGGCTTAAAGCACCTTAAATGTTTAATTTGATTTAGTAATGGTGTAACACGGCCGCAGTGACACTGGAGGTGGCAACTTGAGATGGGTCCCGGTAAAAGATTAATGGTTTTAGAATTCCACTTGCCTGGTCGCTTGTTAAGAAAAAGTGTGTTGTTTATGTCTCGAATTCTTGGAAAGTGAACGGAGTGCTTAGACACTAGGTTCACTTTGAACGTGTTAAGCGTGAACATATGTTCACGCTGCATCCCGCATATAGCAGGGTAGGCAGAGGTAATCTAGTATTAAGACACTCCGTTCCCACTTTCCGTCGAATTGAGGCATTGCGTGCTGAGTGGCGGAACTCAACGCCACGCTTTGTCTTGTTACCAAACCCAGGAAATGAAAAATTCTATTTCTTGGAGTGGGAATCAAACCTAAAACCTGTCGCGTTTACAGTCACTAAATACTAACATTATTACGAATAACTACGAAATAATCGTGAAATTTTAACTAAATTTAATTAGGACTACATCACCTAATAGCTATCATTTAAAAAAGTATAACTTCACGCTGTAACCCGCATATAGCAAGGTAGGCAGAGGGAACCAAAGAACCTAGTGTTAAGACACTCCATTCTTTTTCATCAATTCCGTTCCCCAGTTTCCGCCGAATTGAGGCATTGCGTGTCACGTGGCGGAACTCAACGCCTTTGCCTTGTTACCAAACCCAAGAAATGAAAATACTAAATTTTATATTTCCTGGAGTGGGAATTGAACCCACAACCTGTCGCGTTTACAGTCGCACGCTTGCCTCTGCGCCACGACAAGCGTTCATATAAAAAAGAATCATCACATACATACATACACATAAAAAAAATACAAACAAACTGAGAACCTCCTCTTTTCAAGTCGGTTAATAAGTCCACAAAATAAAATTACAACTAAATTCTAAATATAAAGAAGAAAAGCAATTTTTCATTTGCCCATTCCAAATAAGTTTTCGTAATAAATTCATTTAAGTATATAATATTATGTTTAACATTATAGCTTGTTCGTGACGGTTATTGAACGAGAGGAAAATATATTAGAATTTATTAAGTTATTTTACTATTTTAGTGCGAAAAATGCGGCGTTTAGTTCTGCCATACGTCTCTAAAATGTAGAAAGTGGGGAACGGAGTGTCTCTTTTTTCGCTGTAGCACAGCAGGATAGGCAGAGGGAACCTGAGAATCTAGCTTTGAGACACTCCGTTCTCTTTTAACATTTTCGTTCTTATTTTCCACCGATTTAAGGTATTGTGTGGTGAGTGGCGAAACTCAATCCGTGAATTACCTTGTTACCAGACCCAGGAAATGAAAATACTACATTTCCTAGAGTGGGAATCGAACCCACAACCTGTAGCCTTTACAGTCGCACGGTTGTGCCTACGTAAATCTACATACGTATATTTTTTTTAGCTTCACGCTGTATCCCGCATATAGCAGGGTAGGCAGAGGGAACCTAGTGTTAAGACTTTTCGTTCCCCATAAGTGTATTGTAAAAAATATTTACCTCAAACAGGATTTGAATCAATGACCTTCACTATTTATCCAAACCGTGCCATAATAGCATTAATATTACTATAGAGTTGTAACAAAAAATACTTTATTATTTTCGAACATGACCCGTAATATAACGAAGACCAATGTCAACAAAATGAAAATTTGATTAATTTAGGTTTAAATTTGCATGGAATTAAATAACATAGAAGAGTCTTATAAAATATTTATTAAATGAGTTATTAATTTAGTGATAAGTCATATTAATTGGTGAAGGTTATGGATGCGATTCCAAACACTGAATGCTTTTTTTTGCAGGGTTAGATCTTAGTGTCAAGTAACTTCGTTCTCCATTCTCTGTCCAAATTCTATATAACGTGCGCAGTGTGTGATGGAACAAAGTATTATGATTTGTCTTAATAGAGTTTAGGAGTAAAAATAATTAAAATATTCCTTTCCACCGAGAATCGAACCCAAAACTATCGCATTTGCTATTTAAGCGAATAACATTGAGAATGTATTTCTAAAAATATATATATTTGTTAAATTAATAATTAAGTCTTAATAAATCTTTAGAAATTTTAAATTAAACTTTTAGAAGAACAAAAAAAATAGGAGAAAGAAAATATTACGAATAACTCAAGAACTAGTCGTCAAATCTTAACCATAAACAACATAACAAGCACTATCTATCATATAAAAAAGAGCCATCAAAATTAGTTACCCCAATAAAAAACTACATAAAAAAAATATAGCCAAATTGACAACCTCCTCTTTGTATTCAGTTAAAAATGTATGATTCAATAGTTCTAACCACACATGTATTGTTTCTTTTTACTTTCCTCTTCCCATTTCTTAGTTTTAGAGTTTTAAAGTAATTAAAGAATAAAAGGCACATCCAGTTAGTAATTTAACTCCGCAACAAAAGACTGTTTGAAAGCAATTTCCAGATTAAACAGTCGTTAGTCGGCTGCGACGATATTTATTATTTTTCGATTTATCTAACAAAAACAATGGAGATGCTCATTTAAATTCAATTTAGCTATGGTTAAGACGAGATCTTGGTCCAGACTCTTTTTTTTTAGCTTCACGCTGTATCCTGTACATAGCAGGGTAGGCAGAGGGAAGAGACACCAAACAGGCATTGCGTGCTAAATGGCGGAAGTCAATGTCGCGCTTTGCTTTGTTGCTAGAGCGAGAAAATGAAAATACTACTATTAATTATGATAAATATTTAATATTTCCATTTCTTGGAGTGGGAATTGAACCCACAACCTGTCGCGTTCACAGACGCACGTTTGTGCCTCTGTTCCACGACAGATCTTTTGTACATAATATTTTTTTCATTTTCGCTTATACATACACACACACAAAATAATTACTCCCCCGAGTGGGAATCGAACCCTCATAGTCGTCTTTACAGTTAAACGCTATCCTACTGCGCCAAGGTGGCCTTAATGCAAATATAGTGTATTTGAGTTAACTAGAAAAATTACAGTTTTAACACTACCGCAACAGAGAAGAATTTATAATTAAATATTTTGGATTCCCCAGTCTAGGCAAAACGCGGTGTTAAGTTCCGCCACTTATAACAGAATGTGAGATAATCTATACATCTATATATATAAATAAAATTGAAGTGTATGTTTGTAATATTAAAATAACCGCTTTTTACTACACGCATATGAATATATCTACGGTATGTATACAAAAATTGCATTTTTTACAATTTTTGTTTGTCTGTTTGTTCCGGTTAATCGCTGAAATGGCTGGACCGATATTTACGGGACTTTTACTGGCATGTAGCTGATATAATAAGGAGTAACCTAAGCTACTATTATTTTTTTTTAAATATTTAATATCATAACTTTAACACAATATAACTTTTTTGTTAAATTCCATGCGGACGAAGTCACGGGCAACAGCTAATAATAAATAAAAAGTAAAATCCACAAGCGTGCAGTAGATGTAAAATGATTTGTGGCAGATTTGCAGTTTCAACTACACGCTTGATTCGTTTCTATCGTAATAAGTAATTAAATTTGGGCACGTGAGAGCCTGAAATTTAGAATTTAGTGTTTTGTGCAAACATTATCTATACGGTAACTAAGGGGGAATTCGAGATCAACCACCAGGATTGAAATTATAGAATATTATACTAAATAATCAAAATTGATTTAAATTACTACGAATACCTTAAGCTACTCGTCAGACATATACGTAGCTTCACGCTGTAGCCCGCATATAGCAGGGTAGGCAGAGGAAACCTAGTGTTAAGACACTCTGTTCCCCACTTTCCGCCTTACGTGCTGAGTGCCGGAACTCAACACCGCGCTTTGTCTTGTTACCAAACCCAGAAAATGAAAAATTCCATTTCCTGGAGTGGGAATCGAACCCACAACCTGTCGCGTATACAGTCACTCTTATGCCTCTGCGCCACGACAGACGTCAGACCTTAACTAAATTTCAATGGGAACATATCGGAAGTACTAGCATCAAAATTCGTTCATTCCAGTAAAAAGCTATATATAATTTTCATTTGTAAGCAGTTATAGTAAAGTTTCATAGATATATTTCTCGTATTCCTCATGGATAAGTAGTGATAAATCACTGTCTTCGTTTTTTTTCGTCTAATTAAAAATTAGTAGATTGCGTGAGTGGCGTAAGTTAACGCTGCGACTTTTCTCATCAGAATTCGCAAATGAAAATTATTTAATCATTATTTGAATGGGAATCGACACCATTAACATTGCTTCAGACGCTATTGACGCTAAAGTCCGATAAAATAATCTCTTAAATAAAAATATTCCCTCAATAGAATTGGAACACACTCTTATCATTAAATAAACCATGTTACAACTGTACCATAAGAGCTTAAAAATAATTTCAAAAACTTAAAACATTTCAAATTGACAAAACAGTATTCATTTATCTCAGCATTATATAATTCGGGCAGAAAGCCTTTAGAGGGAGCGCGTTAAAAATCGACCTCATGCGTCACTCTGCATCACGTTAACCTTTTTACTTGTTATAGTCACGTGCTGTTAATTTATCGATATATTATTATTTTTTAGACCCAGATTTTTTTTTATCACCCTCTATCCAGTGCTGAACGTAAGCCTCCCGCACAGAGCGCCAATGATTCCGATCTTGGGCAATTCACGTCCATCCGTTGCCAGCCACCTTCTTTAAATCTTTTTTTTTATGGATAACGGATGACAAACGAGCAGAAGAACCACCTGATGGTAAGTGGTTACCTTCGCCCATGGACATCTACAACACCAGAGATGTTGTAGATGTGTTGCCAACCTAGGATACAGATGGAAGGGGGGGACAATGTAGTAGTCCGCTATCGGAACCACCATATTTTGGGGAAAGGGTGGGTGGGAAAGGCGAAAGGGGAAAATCGTATGTCCATCGTAAGCTTAGCGAAGGTCTTTAATTCTGCGCTAGACAATGGCACTACACTGGATGATAGGAGCAAGAGTGTTGTAAAATTATTCTTTAAAATGTGTCACAAGGCGTCCTTAAACAGCCAGATAGTTAGTGTTGAATCATTCTGTTCGTTATTTCAGTTTGAGCAAAATGGAAGTCAACATGCCACCGTAGACAAGTATTGAAGCTTCATGCTTTGTCCTATATAACAGGGTAGTTTGCGATTTGTGTTACAATGGCAGGGAAATAAAAATAACTGACTTCCATATGATGATTCCTCCGAGATTTGTGATTTCAAATCAATTTATAATATTAAATAATAAGTAATCCCAAACTCAACCTCTAAATATATTTTTTATTTGTATTACACAAAATGTCCATTTTTTAATGATTTTTATCTTAAGCTATATTGCTCATTGTCACTCAATTCGGCGGAATGGAGTGTTTAAACACTAGGTTCCCTCTGCCTACCCTGCTATATGCGGGATACAGCGTGAAGCTATGTATGTATATATGAAGCTCATTGGCATCTAACGAACCATTACTCTCTGCTTATCAAAGAGTATAAACATTATACAAATATTATTTCAATATATTTATATCATTTTAATATAAATATATTAAAATTCCGCACATATAATTAAACTTCGCTAGCAAAATCTGGATCTAGCTCTTGGATGCCGTCCAAGCGCTAACTAATTAATTAATCAGCATTTATGTTACGCAGAAATTTCTATGTGGTTGTTACAATTTTTTAGTGTCATTTATTGAGATTGTTTTATGAAATTTATTTTTTTGGTTTTAAAAAGCGTTTCGACGCCTGTCGTGGCGCAGAGGTACAAGCGTGCGACTGTAAACAGTATTTTCATTTCCTGGGTTTAGTAACAAGGCAAAGCGCGGCGTTGAGTTCCGTCACTCAGCACGCAATGCCTTAATTCGGCGGAAAGTGGGTAACGGAGTGTCTTAACAATAAGTTGTGACAAGCGTATAGAAATTTTTATACGATTTTTAAATATTAGACAATTGTTTCACGATGACCTAAATAAAATAAAATCGATAAATTATGAGTATCGATATAAACGACAGCTCCTCACTAAAAATTGTTGCACGTCTATACCAATTTATATTTCAAATGTGTTTGTTTGTATGTAGCATTCCTCTTTGAGAATATGCGGCAGTGTTATTTCCTTTTTTACTCCTAACATAGATTAGGGTAAAAGCTCGGTAATGTGTGCTTTGGAAATTTATTTCACAATGGTTGCCACTGAATACGTCTTTATTTGATACGTTTCTTGCAATTTTTTTATTATGTTATTATTAAGTTAAGTGCTGAGTGTTATATTTTTTGAATTAAGAAGAGGTAACGTGGCGCAGAGGTACAAGCGTGCGACTTTTAACGTTGTGGGTTCCATTCCCACTCCAGGAAATGTAAAAGTTTCGTATTTTCATTTTCTGAGTTTGATAACGAGGCATAGCGCGGCGTTAAGTGCCGCCACTAAGCACACAATGCCTCAATTCGGCGAAAAGTGAGGAACGGAGTGTCTTAACACTAGGTTCTCAGGTTCCCTCTGCCTACTCTGCTATATGCGGGATACAGCGTGAAGCTAAAAAAAAAAGAAGAGGTAGTGGTTGTAGGAGGTGATGGTTGTGAGTTCGATTCCCATTTGAAGTAATCATTATATTTATATTCATTACTTTCTCGCTTTAGAAAAACAAAACGCAGCGTTGAGTTCCGCCAACATTCCAGGCGAAATGCTTTTCGCCCGGAACGTTGCCGAAGGTAGTATCTTGACAATAGGTCTGACTACCCAGCAATGCGGAATAAAATGAAATCGTGAAGTTGTTTTTTGACTCTATTTAGACACAACGTGGCGTTGAGTTCCACCGGTCAACAGATCTTGAGTATACACACTCTAGTTCTGATGGACAGTGAAAAATGGTATGTCTTGATATATATAGAATCTTTTTGACTAGCCTAAGAAGAAGAAAGCATGAAACCGAAAGAAAAATATTGTCCCGCTCTAATAAGATACAACGTGGCGTTAAACTCCGCCAAATCAACATGCAATATCTTTATTTTAGACAGAAAGCAGAACAGAGTGTCTGAACACTACATTTTCTATGATTACTCTCGGAAAAAACCGTAGGAGGAAGAAAGTCTTAAAAATATATAAACACATAATGAGTGTTAAAAATTTGAATAACAAATCCACTTGAGGCACGCTTATACAATAAATATTTTTCTTTCATCAGATTTGACAATGTTGACAAATTGGCAAAGAAGCGTTCCGACACTTGACGAGTAGAGCTAGGTTTGGTCGGACAGAGTGTCTTATCACTATGTTTTAACCATCTTAAAAAAAAACAGGTTATTTGTGTGTTACCGCGTGACTTTTTACTGGTTGAACCGATTTTGATGATACTTTTTAAATATGATAGTTAGTATTATTGATGAAGAAGTTGAGAAGTTTACATTCACTACTTTCTAAATTAAAAACAAGTTGTCTTAAATGGCGGAAATTATTTCCTTTTTTTGGGTCGGTTAAAAGCATCTTTGTTTTGAGGAAAGGGAATCTGGGGACATGTAACAATTTGTTTGGTAAGGATCTTGTCGTTTTATTAGATTTAGCTATATTATATTTTATAGCTTCACAAGAACCTAGTGCCAAGACTCACAGGTTTTCCTCTTTCCCCTTTCCCACCCATCATTTGCCCCATATTGTGGTAGTTCTGAAAGCGGACTACTACATTATCCTCCCCTTCCATCTATATCCTCTAGGTCGGCAACGCATTTACAACACCTCTGGTGTTCGAAGGTAGTCTAAGGTGATCACTTACCATCCGGTGGTCCTTCGGCTCGCTTGTCATCCGTTATCCATAAAAGAAAATATCCGCTCACCCTAGAAACTTTAATGAAGTGCTTTATATGATTAGCTTATTTTTATTTTTAATACATGTATTTGTTTCGTATATATAATTTTGTTTTTTTTTTAGGGATAACTGATGGCAAACGAGCAGAAGGACCACCTGATGGTAAGTGGTTACCTTCGCCCATGATCATCTACAACACCAGAGGCGTTGTAGATGCGTTGCCAGCCTAGAGGATACAGATGGAAGGGGAGGACAATGTAGAAGTCCGCTATCGGAACCACTACATTTTGGGGAAAGGATGGGTGGGATAGGGGAAAACCTGGCTTACATGCCATCGAACCGGAACACATCATAAGATATTTGGCGGTTCGTCTTTGACATGATAGTGGTCGCGAGTCAGACGGAGGACGAACCTCCTACCACCAAACAAAAAGTATATAGGATTGGACTAAAATTCGTTATTTTGTCCATCAAA
>JAKGSA010001826.1:0-35365 GCA_033558755.1 Philaethria dido | reverse complement strand
TTTGTGATTTTGTATGTTTGTTTGTCATGTTATCCTATTATTAGGTTGGCCCTGAAACTTATGTAATAGCGCATTCAGCCAAGAATTTTTAAAATTGTTGTGCTAGGTCATGTTATTTATTGTTGAGTGTGCTAAATTTGGCATAGTAGTATATTTCTTCCTTTTTTTTTGAATATTCATATCCCAATTCATTTTCTAGTTTTTATATGTGTGTATAAGAATTTAAAACAATTCTTATTACCGATTATATATCAATTTGCTTAATATATTTAAAACAGAAAGAATGTTACAAACTTATTCAACACACACAATCATCTTTATTAAATTTTTTTTTTTACATATATACAATAAATATTAATAAATTTCATTACAATATTAAGCGATATGCAATATTTTTAAAAGTATTTTTTTTTCATTGTGATGAATTTAGATAACAATATAGACTCATTGATCCCTAGTTTGTTTTAAAAAATATATTAAGTATAATTATGCATATAATATAATATATTTGCCAGGAAGCCGCTGTGGTAGCCGCTAGTAGTGGTAGAAACAGAGTGTACGATGTTCTAGATCAAACTGCTGAGGCTATAAGGAAGGTAAATATTTTAAACTTATAAATGTTTAAAAAATAACAAGTAAAAACTATTCTTAGTATAAGATAAAAATTATTAATGAAAATTAATGTAATTATTCAAAAGTGTGGGGTACATACATACATACATAGCTTCACGCTCTATCCCTCATATAGCAGGATAGGCAGAGGGAACCTAGTGTTAATACACTCTTTCCGCCACTTTCCGCCAAATTGAGGCATTGCGTGTTGAGTGGCGAAACTGAATGCCACACTTACTACCAAACCCAGGAAATGAAAAAATCCGTTTCCTGGAGTAGGAATTGAACCCACAACCTGTCGCGTTGACAGTCGCACGCTATCTATATTAAATTATAAAAATATAAAACCTGTTTTAATTATCATTGCTCAAATCAACTTGAAACTAACATTTCAGCTTCGCGAAGCATTCGCAGACTTGTGGCACAATGATTTAGTAGCGGAAGGCAGAGCTAGGGCTTCAGCGTGGGCCCATGAAGCGGCGCGCCGGATACAGGAGGGTGCTCCGCCCCTGTCCCCTATGATACTGTACCAGGAGCTCGTCGCTTTGTTTAAAGATCATAGTAAGTATATGTGGCGGAGCGTCCATATAACATGATTCCCATCGGCTTACCTTTTGTAAATTACAATAAAGGTCTCCAGGAAATGTGGGAGTAAAATTGCAATAAAACAAACTCAATGAAAATGTGAGTGCTAAAAAAAGGTTGCCAGGAAAATGTGGGAAAACATAACATTCTATACCGTCACCCATATATCGTATACCGGCTAACCTTTATGTACCGGCTTCCCTAAATGTCCTTTAAATGTGATAGGTTGTGGGTTCGAATCCTATTCGGAAGAATGATTTTTTTTTCAGCTTCCCACTTTATTCCATATAATTAGACAGAGAGAGCTTAGTGTAAAGACTCTCCGTTCTCCACTTTTCTGAAACAACCTGAATTTGAGACTAAGCATACTAAGTGACTTTCAAATCACGCTTTGTCTTACCATAGCGGAGCATGAAGTTAAAATGAATATAATCAAGTTAATAAGAATTGTATACGTTTTCTAAATATGTGTTTCGTTTCCTAAGTGTGTGATTAACACTTTAAAAATGAATATAATCATCATTATTTTAAGTAGTTTGGTGGTAGGAAGTTTCGTCCTCCGTCTGGCTCGCGATCACTATCATGTCAAAGACGAACCGCCAAATATCTGTATGATGTGTTCTGATTCGATGGCATGTAAGCCAAGTTTTCCTCTTTCCCACCCATCCTTTCCCCAATATGTGGTGGTTCCGATAGCGGACTACTACATTGTCCTCCCCTTCCACCTGTATCCTCTAGGTTGGCAACGCATCTACAACATCTCTGGTGTTTTAGATGTTCATGGGCAAAGGTAACTACTTACCATCAAGTGGTCCTTTAGCTCGTTTGTCATCCGTTATCCATAATAAAAAAAGAAAAAAAAACAAAAAGTAGGTTCGAACTCTCAATCTCCGCTTTTACAGCAAGTCGCTGTACCACAACGTATCCTCCAAAATTTGAGACATTGCGTGTTGAGTGGCGGAACTCAACGCCGCGCATTGTAATGCTACAGGGGGAAAATGATATTAATTTAAGTAAGAAGGATTATATTTAAATTATTTTCTATTATTATTATTATATTTATTTTCTATCTATTTCTTTGCTTTAATAAGACAAAACGCGGCGTTAAATTACACTACTTAACCCACAATTACTTTGAATAGGTCTGTTTGAATTCTGTACAATAAAATTGTTTTCTTTCAGTGTGGCGTCGTAGTATGATAATTTTTGTATGCGGTACCGTAGTGGGTGGTGGAGCGGGATTAGTGATAGGGCTCCGAGCCGGGACCAGAGCCCCGAGTGGGCCTCATGCGAGAGCACTACATACACAAACTGACCAGACTGTAATATTGGTGGAAGATGCTGTGTCGCCTGGTGAGATGAATCATATATTAGAGCTAAGCTAAGGTACCTCGTGAATGTAAAAATTTTTGTACTGCTAAAAACATTAATTAATTTAGAATTTAACTCGTTAACTATCAAAAGTTTCTATCCAATTAAACTATATGCTTCGTAAGAAGCTATTCTTAATATTACACAAAAAAAAAAAAAAATATATTATAAATTGTATATATTCCCCTTGTAAGCCGGCATTACTGTACCTACTTTTGGTAGGAGGTTCGTCCCCTCCGTCTGGCTCTGCGACCAATTAACATGTCAAAGCACGAACCGCCAAATATCTTATGATGTGTTCGGAAACGATGGCATGTAAGCCAGGTTTTCCCCCTTTCCCCCAAAATGTGGTGGTTCCTGATAGCGGACTACTACATTATCCTCCCTTTCCATCTGTGGTCCTCTAGGTTGGCAAACGCATCTAAAGGGCCAATCTCTTTAATGTTGTAGATGTTCATGGGCGAAGTTAAAAACCACTTACCATCAGGCGGTCCTTCTGCCTCGTTTGCCATCCGGTATCCATAAAAAAAAAAAAAAAAAAAGTTTTCATCAAAAACCGCTTAGCAGTTTTCGCCTGAATAACAAACATCCCTTACATATATTTTTCTTTATTTATTATATATAATTTTTATACTAAATAGTTTTTTCTTCATTCTCAGGGGCAGGTTTCGGTGAAATTTTAGTTCGCGTGCAAGCGTTTAGTGTTAACTCTGTACCGACCGCCTCAGTCCTTAGAGGGAGAGGGTTGTCTTCGGCTTTGAGGTCGTTGCTTGGTGTCTCATGTGACCAAGTTGGTAGAGGATTTGTGGTAAGATACCATAATTTATTCCCCTTATTTTACCTTTTCCTATAGCAGGGTTGCTCAGAGAAGATAGTGTTAATGTATTAATTCACAAGCCGCTTTTGACTTTTCAACTGAAGTTAATATTGCGTGTAGAACGGTTTAAAAACATTGTATTTTATTAGAGTGAGAAATTAAAAAATAATTTAAATTATATCAAATATTTTTCGGACTGAGTAGAGTCGAACCTCTCACAACTCCTGTTCCACTGCACCATTATGCTTCACATATTTATACGTTTCCATTTGTCTCATATTAATTTATTATAATCCAGTGTTGACGCGTTAACAACGCGTTGCTATAGCCCCATATAAATGCCAGCTCTGGGAGGAATGTACTAGTGTTGTGACAGAGGGGTTATTGAAAATTTTTATCGATAATTTAGTGTAATAATAAGCTGCTGTGTATAATGTTGACGCGTATCCTCCCGTATATAGAGTGGTAGCAGGAACCTTAGTGTTAAGACACCTGCTCCTCGTGCTGAGTGGCGGAATTCAACGCCGCACTTTGCCTTATTACCGAACCAGTGAAAATTCTATTTCCTGGAGTGGGAACCCGCCAACCTGTCAAGTAAGCTTACAACAAACGCACGCTTGTGCTTCTGCGCCAATGACAGGCGTTAAACAAACCAATTCATGCTTCTTTAAAAGTTATATGGACATCTTAGAAGAAATTTTTCTGTTTTTGCATTCACTGGCTTTTAATTTCCACCAATAAGTTATTTTCGGATCATTTGAAACGTGCTTGTCTTGGACACCAGGTTCCCAGGTTCTCTGCCCACCCCGCTATGCGGATACAGCGTGAAGCCAAAAGAATACATTGATTTATATATATATATATATGAAAGAGTATAGTTAGGCATAATAGATATATATAGAGTTATATATATATATATATATATATATATATATATTTATTAAAAACAGGTATAAACAGGCCAAGGGATGCAACAGAGTTAGGAAATGGAGATGAAGCATGGGGGGGTGTATAAGCGAATGGAACGGAGGGGCGGCGAATGAATTACTTGCTATAAGAAGGTATGTTTATATTTCTTTAGATTCCTAACTTAAAAGGCGGCGTTAAACACCGCCATTTAATGTGCAATGATTCAATTTGAGTTGAAAGTATTAGCAACATTTTGATATGAGGGTACATGAAAATTACATAAATAATGCCAGTGGTTCCGAGGCACAAGCGCGTGACTGTAAACACGACAGGTTGTGGGTTCGATTCCCTGGAGTAGGACAATGAAAATTCTAAATTACATTTAGTTTTCATACCAATTTTCGAAAATGCTTATATTGACTATTAGAATAAAGAATATTTTTATTTTAATTTTTGATTTCCAGTACTAGAGTAAGTAAACGACCTCGTCATTTGGCGGCGGATAGTGCGGCTTCACTACCCTGGTCGGGTACACTAGCGTTATCCGCATTGCAAAGGATACAGTACACTCCTACTAATTGTAAGGGGAAACGGTGAGTTAAAAATTTGAACGCAACGAGACTCGAACCCGCAGTTGTTGGAGACTGTCCAAGCGCTCTGACCGCTATGCTATAGGTTCTTGTCTCGCTACGTCGAAATTCTAATACGCACGTTACAACTTGTTTTTGTTGTTAGAATTTCTTTAAAGACATTTCTGCTACACAAAGAATATTTCTAAGAGCAACCGTTTGGCAAGAATGTAGGCTTATTTAATATTTTTTAAATATTAAAGTGTAAAACAAATACATGAGAAAAATATTTAGAAATATATATAAATTTTATTTTAGCAGGATTCGATCCCACGCCTCTTGAAATACATCTATGCGCTCTAGAGCAGGAGTGAGCAACCTTTTTTAAAAACGGGCCTATCCATTTTTTTTTGTGAGCACTTCTTATTGATACTTAAAATTATATTCATATTATAAACATTAGATTACCTGTCGCCTATGACTGTGAACGCGACAGGTTGTGGGTTCGATTCCCACTCTAGGAAATGTAAAATTTAGTATTTTCATTCCTTGGGTTTGGTAACAAGGCAAAGCGTGGCGTTGAGTTCCGCCATTCAACACGCAATGCCTCAATTCGGCGGAAAGTGGTGAACGAAATTGTTGAAACAGAACGGAGTGTCTTAACACTAGGTTCTCAGGTTCTCTCTGTACACCCTGCTATATGCGGGATAGAGCGTGAGGATAAAAAAAATATTCATTTCTCCGATCGCGCAGAACAAAGGGCGGTGACAAGGTATTTAAGACGCTACCTCTGGGAATTCGAACGGAGTGTCTAGATACTATTTTCTCTGTCTACCTTGCTATGCGGGATAAAGCGCGAAGTTGGTTTGTTTATATATTTTTTTATGTTTTTAGTGTATGCATAGTCGGCGCAAATAGTGGGGAAGGTTGTGCGTTAGTACAACTACTGACTTCGTGGGGGGCAAAAGTTACTGTAGCAGCTCCTAGACGTTCTCATCGTATTCTCAAAGATTTGGGTATGTCATTATATATATGTATTAGCTGTATACAGTGGCTTAACTATCTTATGGCCCCAGAGCTCAGGGGGTTACCTACACTCAACCTTGAAACGACACAAAAAATAACAAAATCTTTTTTAATTTAGATTTAGCCTAGAGACAAGTTTAACTCATTATATCCTATAATTATTCATTGACGCCTGTCGTGGCGCAGAGGCACAAGCGTGCGAATGTAAACGCGACAGGTTGTGGGTTCGATTTCCGCTTCCAGGAAGTGTTTAAGTTTAGTATTTTCATTTCCTGAGTTTGGTAACAAGGCTAAGCGCGGCGTTGAGTTCCGCCACTCAGCACGCAATGCCTCAATACGGCGGAAAGTGGGTAACGGAGTTACGGACATGTCGGAACTAGGTTCTCAGGTTCCCTCTGCCTACCCTGCTATGTGCAGGATACAGCGTGAAGTTAAAAAAAGTATTAAACTCAAAAATGCTAAACTAATAATGTACATTTTCGATTTATCAACTCGATCATCTGGTACGACAATATAAGTGATTTTTTAACCGACTTGAAAAAAAAGGATACGGTCCTCAATTCGTCTGTATTTGTTTATGTGTGTTATCACATAACTTTTTACTGAGTGAACTAATTTTGATGATACTTATTTTATGTGATAGCTAATGCTTCTCATTGCCTTTTAAATTTGGTCGAGTTTTAGAGTAATTTTGGAGTTATTCGTAATTTTAATCACATTTTATTTGAAGACACTTTCTTTAATAGGTGCCCAGGAATTCATAGACACAGAAGGTATGAACGCGCACATCTTCCCTTCCTGGCTGCCTCTAGAGCAGTACGCGAGTCGCAGCGGCCTGTGGGACTCCGCCGTGTGCTGTCAGGGTGCTCCGCCCCCGCCGCCGCCCGCATTACTTAAGTAAGTCATATTATTACTGTCAAATTATTAATTTATTTAATTTAACGGCTGTCGTGACGCAGAGGCACAAGCGTGCGACTGTATACGCGACAGGTTGTGGGTTCGATTCCCACTCCAGGAAATGTAAAAGTTTAATATTTTCATTTCCTGACTCTGGTAACAAGCCAAAACGCGGTGTTGAGTTCCGCTACTAAGCACGCATTGCATCAATTCGGCGGAAAGTAGAGGAGCGGAATTGTTGAAAGAGAATGGAGTGTCTTAACACTAGGGTTCTCTGGTTCCCTCTGTCTATCCTGCTATGTGCGGGATACAGCGTGAAGTTAAAAAAAAAATAATAAAAGATGTCAAATTTTATGCATACGCAAACTCACACGCGCACTCACACCCACACGCACGCGTGTACGCGCACGCACATGCACACAAGGACGCACACGTACACACACGCGCACGCGCACGCACATATATATATATATATATATATATATATATAGAAATATAAATAATAAATATTAAATATATAACAATTTAAACTTCTAATCTATTTTATTTTTTAATTTTTTTTTTTCAGAGCAACATCGCCTCGTAAAGCGTTGGTGGATTTACGACCTAAGCCGCTCCTAACTGATAGACTGCCTACACCATTTTGGATAACGTTTTGCGCTTTTTTCTATACTTATAGGAGTTTTAGAGTGAGTTTATTAAGTTTTTTTTACATACATACATACATACATAGCTTCTCGCTGTATGCCGCATATAGCAGGGTAGGCAGAAGGAACCAGAGAACATAGTGTTAAGACACTCCGTTCCCCACTTTCCGCTGAATTGAGGCATTGTGTGCTGAGCGGCGGAACTCAACGCCGCGCTTTGCATTGTTACCAAACCCAGGAAATGAAAAATTTCATTTCCTGGAGTGGGAATCGAACCCACAACCTGTCGCGTTTACAGTCGCACGCTCAATGATAATATCTTTTTCAAATTATACATAAAAAATATATAAAATTAATAAAATAAATGTTACACACACTACCGTGGTTTGACATCTATGTTTATATAAAGTAGCATATATGTTGCTAGGCAACGCGTTGTTAACGCGTCAACGGGGACACTAGCATATAAAAGACGTGATTTTTTAATAGTTCTTTTAATTATTCTAACAGTGGCTATTAGGATGTGGATCGAATACAGATTGGATGGAAGATAAAAATCAAATGCAGATGGGTCTTGAGAGTTTAAGATTACTTGTTGATTCCGCGCAACTTTCACCTGTTTTAGATAAGGTAAGAAAAAATGATACCATATTATATTAGATCAATTTTTATCAAAATCCTTCTGTAAAGTAAGAGAGAAGTATAACAGCGAAATCTCTTTATAACCTACGTACGTCTTTTCAAATTTGCCCCCTTTGCCGTCACTTGGGTCGCAAGAAGGGTATATACCGGCTTCCCTGTATATATCGGCTTACCTCTTTATATTGGCTTACCTTATACCGGCTTATATTTTAACAAATCACTACACTGCCACAAGTAAAATAGAACATTTTGTGCTGTTTTCTTTATTGTTATTATTAAATTCCATTCCTTGTGAAGCATTGTATCGTCGAAATAAAATTATTTACTTACTTGTACAAGTTCTAGACTTAAAGCTCCTAGAATAATATTAATTTCTAATTTAATTTCTTCTATTACAGGTATTTCTTCCCCAAGATTTTGAATCTGCGTTAGCGCATGCCTGTAGTGATGAAGCTATAGGCACTACTGTCATCCGATTCCCTTAAACCAGGGGTGAGGAACCCGCGGCCCATAAGTTAACCTGTTAACTGGATATGACGAAATATTTCGTCATACATAAAATCCTGCAATTGACATGACGACATTTTTCGTCATGGAAATTTATTGTAACATATTGAATGTTATGTTCTACGTTAACAGGTTATTGCGGCCCAAATATTCTCCGGTTAATATAGATTTTTTACAAATACTTTGTAACCCTTTTTACAAAAATTATGTGGATACAAGTGCATGAAACTTGGCACACTTATAGTTTATATAGCGAAGTGCAGAATTATAATATATTTTTCAAGTACTGCATATAAATATATTAAATTAATAAAATAAATGTTACACACACTATCATGGTTTGATATGTATGTTTATATAAAGTGACATTTACGTTCCTAGGCAACGCGTTGTTAACGCGTCAACGGGGACACTAGTAAGAAAAAAGGGTTGCTCACCCTTGCTTTACTTTAGATTATTTTTTTAAAGAAAATTATTATTTATTAAATATACAAATATTACCATATATAACAATTTGATGTGTCAAAATTAAATTAAAATGTTGCTATCTCTTTCTTTTTGTTGTAAGAAGAAAAGGACAGCGCTATACATTAACAGGTAATATAAACGTAACAGTATAAAATATTGTAAATTTTAAATTTAAAAACTATTTTAGGTTTTTTCTTTTATATTTTTTTTATATAAGGAATTGTTAGCACAATATTGAAAATATAGAAAATTTATTAAATATTTATACATACATACATAGCTCCACGCTGTATCCCGCATATAACAGGATAGGCAAAGGGACACTCTGTTCCCCATTTTCTGCCGAATTGAGGCATTGCGTGCTGAGTGGCGGAACTCAACGCCGCGCTTTGCTCTCTTACCAAACCCAGGAAATGAAAAATTCCATTTTCTGGAGTGAGAATGGAATCCACAACCTGTCGCGTTTACAGTCGCACGCTTGTGCCTCTGCTTTAATGTTATTATAATAAAAAGTAAAATATTTGTTATCTATGTTTGTTATTTGTTAATAGATAATTCTCAAAAAACCAAATTGTGTTCCATAATTTATATATATTAACATTATACATTTATTAGTTTCATTATCTTCACGCTGTATCCCGCATATAGCAGGGTAGGCAGAGAGAACCTAGTGTTAAGACACTCCGTTCCCCATTTTCCGCCGAACTGAGGCATTGCGTGCTGAGTGGTGGAGCTCAACGCCGCGCTTTGCCTTGTTACCAGAGCGAAGAAATAAAAATACTAAATATTAATTAGTATAAAATTGTATTTTTTTATAGCTGTCAATACTCAAAATATTGACAAAATATAGACTAAAAATTATTTTTATGGTATATGTTTTTTCATCTTATTTATGAATTCATTTTTTGTTTAATCTTTCTTATAATATGTTTTATATATATATATTTTAGGATTTTCCTTTCTTTTTGTAAAATTCGATGACATATTTAGGAGAATGGAGACTAAATGGAAGTACTCTTTTTTTTAAATTTTATTGTTAAAAAAAAATGTTTTTGTTTCATGTCTACAATGTTACTAAAATAGGTGCTATATTATACTCATGTCTTTTATTATCTGTCAAGACGTATCTGCCATAAAATTTAAAAAAAAATCCACTTTTACATGGATACATAGAATTTTTTATATTTTTTTTTCTGTAAATAATATTTGTTTATAACCTTCAAAGCCATCGAGATACTAAAAATTGTATACTTAGTCTTAATTTAGTTAGAAATTTTATTTTTTAAATAAATTATTATTACACACTATGTTTTATTCATTATCTGTTGAAAATAAAACAAATAAATATATATTTTTTTTTTATTAGAAAAAATATATTATACTTACAAATATATTGTGCTCTTTACATATTTTGGTCCAATTAAAATATTAAATAGTCATGATATAATCCTAAATACTAATCGTTTTTGCATACACATACATACATACATACATAGCTCCATGCTGTATCCCGCATATAGCAGGGTAGGCAGAGGGAACCTAGTGTTAAGACACTCTGTTCCCCACTTTCCGCCGAATTGAGGCATTGCGGGCTGAGTGGCGGAACTCAACGTCGCGCTTTGCCTTGTAGCCAAACCCAGTAAATGAAAAATTCAATTTCCTGGAGTGGGAATCGAACCCACAACCTGTCACGTTTACAGTCGCACGCTTGTGCCTCTGTGCCACCACAGGTGTTTCATTTTTTCATCGCATAAAAGTATGTAAAAATTGTTTAATTTGCTTAATCATAAAAATATGATATAAATAATTCGTTCTTAACTATTTAGCATAAAAAATATTACATTAAAAGGAAAAAATAGCTTTCCACTTTTTCCCAAATATGGTTGTTAGAGAGAAAGTCTTAGTGTCATACATAGATGATGACACATAATACATTATATTCTCTACTTTTCACCCAAAAAAAAAAAAAAAATATATATATATATATATATATATATATATATATATATATAAATACACATAGCACATATCTTAAGATGTGGAACTTAACATTGTGTGTTACCATACCACAATAGAGAAATAGAAATAATTTAAATATAACCATTCTCTAAGTAGGATTCGAACCTACATTCAAAAATATTAAAGTAAACCTCATACTCATTATATATAATATAATTTAATTATAAAAATAAATCAAATCTATGTTTATTATAAGTTAGTTATAATTGTAAATATCATAGCACCATTGTACAAAACATTTATCACACAAAAGTATCACATATGTAAAAATGTTACTTATCTATTATTTAAAAGAACATTACTCAGTCATAAAAATTTTAAAAAATATAAATAATAAAAAAAATACAAAACTTGTAAAAAGTTGTAAAAAAATTGTAAAACATTCCTCATAAAAAATAATAATTTAAATATATAATCGCCTTGTCGGAGGCATAGGTTTTATATTAGAGAACAATACATTATTCTCATCGAGCCACTTAACAAAGTCTTTGGACATAACTACGGCACACTCTAACATCATGAGGCAGTCGTTCTCAGCTCTATGAGCCTCTCGGGGTGTCCGGTCCATCACCCTTTTATAAACATTCTTTAACCTGTAAGACACTGTTGGTTTGTCGTCATACCAAATTTTTCTTTCTACCAAAGGCACTTTACACTTATAATTGAGTTTATTATCACTTACAGGTAACTTCTTTGGTGTTCTTTCATTATTTATTTGTATATCATCATCATCATCATCACTATCAATTAATTCAATAACTTCAGTATCACTTGATGTGATAACTTTATATGCTGGTATCTCTTGTTCCTCTTGTTTCTGACCTTCCAGAACATCATAGAAGAAATGAAGACTATCTGAACACAGAAGATCCTCACAGAATACAACATTTAATCTATTTAAGATAGTTTTTAATAAAGGGAAATCGAAATTCAATCCATTATGAGCTAATAAGCACACTGGTTTTTCAAGCATATTAATAAATGAATTGAATATTGTAAATACCTTTATATTAAACGTAGATTCATTTTCTAACAAATCATTGGTCAATCCTGTTTGTTCAGAACAAGCAGGTATTATTAGTTTAGATGGATTAAAGCACATAGTTATTTTGTGTTCCACACGAGGCAAGGAACCACTTCTAGTTTCCAATAAATGATCTGTTTTGACGGCAATCAGGCATAATTCTGTTATTTTTGTTTTATGCATCTCGTGTTCTGTTATACCAGTGGTCTCCATGTCAAGAAATACTACCGTTTTAATCATTTTCAGAACAAAGAACTAAAAAGTTGTAAATAACTAACTTTTAGTGTAATAAATAGCTGATCAACAAACTTTAAAACTTGTTTGCTTTAACTAATATATTAATGTGATAATAATGAGTTAAAAATCACAGTTCATAACACAAAATACTAATTTACTAACTCTAAGAGTTATAAAAACTAAATAAAAATTAATAATACAAGAGTGATTTCATCCAACCATTATATCTATACCGGGAATCCCATTTTGATAAGTGATAAGGATACAGATACTATTTCATTTACTTTAAGTTAATTTAATGAATATCGATTTTTTCAGTCGTTGAAATATCGATTTAATATCGAGAAACGGTTTAAAACAATAAAAATCGGACTTTTGTTATAATACTAATTATTAATGTTACTTTTTGAAAATATATTTCGATTACATTTGAAATAATTAGCTATTAGTACGATATATATTATTTTATTTATCAAATAAATCAGCGAACTATTATACCGTGTTCAGATAAAATCGATTTTTATAAAATAAAAATTTATAATACATTATAATGGATCTTTAATTTAAAGTTAATGTTGCATCTATGTGGCTTTATAGCACACGGGGAGCTATTTTTGTAACTAATGTCAATT
This sequence comes from Philaethria dido, assembly GCA_033558755.1. Taxonomy (NCBI): domain Eukaryota; kingdom Metazoa; phylum Arthropoda; class Insecta; order Lepidoptera; family Nymphalidae; genus Philaethria; species Philaethria dido. The sequence goes on along the minus strand of JAKGSA010001826.1, from coordinate 22,403 downwards.
CGATTTGACAGCCATATAGTTTCCAATCATACATACAACATATATTCGTGCTCTTGAAATCGATATTGTCAAAATCGCCTAGCGATAAAAATTGCCAAGTTTTCTCACCAAGACGTGTTTACAACACAAAAGTAGTTGGTAGTGTTGTATATATGTAATTACGGGGTACTTCAATAATACCGATAAATTGGTATTAGTAAATTTCACTGATTAATCTTTTAAATATTTTGTTTAAATGAATCTTTTTTTTAGCTTCACGCTGTATCCCGCATATAGCAGGGTAGGCAGAGGGAACCTGAGAGCCTAGTTTAAAGATACTCCGTTCCCCACTTTCCGCTGAATTGAGGTATTGCGTTTTAAGCGGCGGAACTCAACGCTGCGCTTTGCCTTGTTACCAAACCCGGGAAATGGTAATAGTAAACTATTACATTTCCCGGTGTGGGAATCGAACCCACAACCTGACGCGTTTACAGTCGCACGCTTGTACCTTTACGCCCCGACATGGGTTATAAATTACTTTATTAACAAATTATTATAAATTACTTGATTTATACGCAAATTATAAAAAAGTTATTGTATTAATAAAATATTCATCAAAAATATATATAAAAAGCAGCGTTTTTTCAAAAATATTAATAAATTTAAAAAATAAAAGGACTCAACCCGTACCTTTTATTTACTGTCCAAGAACTATAACCACAAATCCATAGGATACGTAATGATCATTTGATAATAGAGAAAGTTATTTATTACATTAAGTGGAGTGTCTTAACACTAGATTTTCTCTGCATATTCTGCATTCTCTCCGTATATTCATTATTATTTATGCGAGAGATGCGTACACTTTTAAAAAGTAATACTAATAATATTTCTTGTGACGCACAGTTATCAATTGATATAGAACTCGGCTCTCCAACAAAGTGGCCTCAATTTATACTGAATATTATTAAGTGTTTTGCTTTGGCATTTCTCAAAAGAAATATTTTCATACTTATAGTTTATATAGCGAAGGAGTGTAGAATGATTGTGGTAGAGTATGACATTGTACCCATGGCCTCGGAAAATGCAGATTGATGGACTGCCGTGGGGTTTTAGTGAGTCTCACATAAACCGCATTGCACTTCCCAGCGTGCGATTACCCGCAACTGGGTTTCCCCACGGAGAAAAAAAAGAAAAAAAGGAGTGTAGAATGATATATTATTTTAATAATGCATAAAAAATATATTAAATTAATAAAAAAAATGTCACACACACTACCATGGTTTGACATTCACGTTTATATAAAGTGACATATACATTCCTAAAGACAACGCGGTGACGCGTTGTTAACGCGTCACCGGGGTCACTAGTAAATATAAACGTACAACGGGTTTTTGTAACCGACAATATTTCAATAATTTTCCTTAAGGCATAAAAAAGGTTCTCATGGTATTACTAATAAGCTAATATCAGTTAGACATTATATATGAAGTTTTCCTTATAGGGGAAGGGGAGGTAGCCCCGGACACTTAAATGAAACGCAAATAAAAATAAAAATACACGCTATTTCTGTGTTATTACATATTCAACATTTAATTGGGAATTCCTTTATTTATATTAAGCAAACAAATATATTGTTTATAATAAGGTCTAGTTTTTTGCTATCTTTGGCCTTGCAAACATCACAGTAAACAAATATTCGATGAAGACAGTCTTTACAAGCACAGTCTTGGTATTTCTGACAAGGTAATCAGAGTTTCATCAAACATTTCTTCGTGAACAATCCATTCAGTCTCTTTTTTAGATTTTGGATATTTTTATATGGTTTTAAAATCTTTTGGCTACGTCATGTTATTGTATTTCTATTTGATATTTTTTATTGCTTTTCTTTCTTCTGTCTTTCCTTCACTTTTTTACTCGTATATGCTGAAAATGTGGGGAACGGAGTGTCTTAACACTAGGTTCTCAGGTTCTTCCATTTGCCTACTCTGCTAAGTGTGAGATACAGCGACAAGCTCCAAAAAATCATTTGTCATTTCTTTTGAGAAATGCCAATGAAATGGAAATGAAAATGAAAAATTCCATTTCTTGGAGTGGGAATCGAACCCACAACCTGTCGCACTTAAAGTCACACGCTTGTGCCTCTGCGCCACGACAGGCGTTAAAGTTTTTTAAAGTATCGATACTCGTTTTCGCTCATCCTGTGCGTGAAGACGTGTATTCATTTTCTAGTGAACTTTCAAATAGTTTGTATGTGAGTCAGAAATATTTTAAAAAATAATTACAAAAAGTGAATAAATGTAGTGCAAAATGTTTAAGAAAAAGAATTTAGTGTTCGGAGAGAATAGTAAAATAAATCAAATATTATGTGCAATACTAAGTAAGTACATACATACATACACAGTTTCACGCTGTATCCCGCATATAGCAGGGTAGGCAGAGGGAACCTGAGAACCTATTGTTAAGACACTCCGTTCTCTTACAACAAATCCGTTCAACACTTTCCGCCACATTGAGGCATTGCGTGTTGAGTTGCGGAACTCAACGCCGCGTTTTGCCTTGTTACCAAACCCAGGAAATGAAAATACTAACATTTCCTGGAGTGGGAATCGAACCCACAACCTGTCGTGCTTAGAGTCGCACGCTTGTGCCTCTGCGCCACGGTAGGCGTCTTATTTTTAATATACTATTAAAATATTAGTATTGTACGTGTATGGTATGCATGCCGTCATCACCTACAATTGCGGCGGCACTGTGATTATTTTAGATATTGTTTCTTTTTATTTGTGTTCGCTGTAAAATAAATCGAGCAAATATAATTTCATATAAAAAATATATATTTAAATAATAAAAACGCCTGTCGTGGCGCAGAGGCACAAGCGTGCGACTGTAAACGCGACAGTTTGTGGGTTTTCCCACTCCAGGAAATATAATTTTTCATTTCCTAGGTTTGGTAAGAAGGCAAAACGCGGCGTTGTGTTCCGCCACTCAGCACGCAAGGCCTCAATTCGGCGGAAAGTGGGGGACGGAGTGTCTTAACGCTAGATTCCCTCTGCCTACCCTGCTATACGTCGGATACAGCGTGAAGTTAAAAAAAAAGAAAAGAATATATATATACACGTATATGAATAAATATTTACATAATTCATCGATTAAGAACATCTATGTCGCATTTTAAAATATTTTTTCTTATAGCAAAATTATTTTTTTAATAAAAAATGTTTGAGGCCTCTCCTTCTTTGTCCTCGCCTTATCCCGTTATACGGGGTCGGCTTTCCTTATCATGCGGCGCCCTGGGGTTCGTTGACTCGCTTCACTCTTATTAAGGCCAAATAAGGCATATGTCAACCAGGTAATGTGAGGTCTACGTCTTTTCACTTTCGCTTAAGGGGTACGCCCTAGTACTCCTCACTTTCTTTATCTTGTTTGGCCTTTTCATGATAAGTAAAAATGTTTGACGCCCCTTTTCTGTAATTTAATACGAAAATTCCGCCATTTACCACGTAATATGACGAGTTCGCGCGGATCGTAGCAAACGGAGTGTCTTAACACTAGGTTCTCTCTACGTTGTAGAGAATGTAATGCGGGATAAAAAATATTAATTTTATAATATAAATTTATATAATTATGTTTGGAAGCCATCGTGGCGCAGCTGGACAGTGTCTGATTCTAAACACGATTGTGGATTCGATTCCAACTCTGGGGAATGCTTTTTTTTTTTAACTTCACGCTGTATCCCGCATATAGCGTGGTAGGTAGAGGGAACCAGAGAACCTAGTGTTAAGACACTCCATTCTCTTTCAACATTTCCGTTCCCCACTTTCCGCCGAATTGAGGCATTGCGTGTTGAGTGGCGGAACTCAACGCCGCGCTTTGCCTTGTTACCAAACCCAAGAAATGAAAATACTAAATTTTACATTGGTAATGATTATATTTATATGAGTTACCTCTCCGCGCACTCTTAAGATAAAACGATGCGTTAAATACCACCACTCAACGCTCGGTGCCTCGAATTCTGGCGGAATGTGGACAACGGAGTGTTCAGACACTAGGTTCTCTTTGCTTGTGATGTGGAACAAAACAGTAATCCCTGTTAATATTATAAATATTATAACGCCTGTCGTAGCACAGAGGCACAAACGTGCGACTGTAAATGCGAAAGGTTGTGGGTTCGATTTCAAATCCAGGAAATGGATTTTCCTGATTTCATTTCCTGGGCTTGGTGGCAAGGCAAAGCGCGGCGTTGAGTTCCGCCACGCAGCACGCAATACCTTAATTCGGCGTAAAGTGGGGAACGGAGTGTCTTAACACTAGGTTCTCTCTGCCTACCCTGCTATATGCGGAATACAGCGTGAAGCTATGTATGTATCTTATAAATGTGAATGTAAGTTTGTTTGTTACGTTTTCACGCCAAATCTACTCCAGCGATTATCATGAAAGCTTTTACACATACTCTTAGATAAGTAGGTATTAAAAACGGCAGAATACTTTTTATAAAAAAAATATTTGCCTTCATGTCTATGATTGTTTGTCAAAATAATTGAAAATCTAACTATCTCAAAGCCTACATATTAACGTATACACGAACTATACACCAGTGGCGTGGCCATACAACACGGTTCCCACCGGCTTGTCTAACTTTTCAAAGTACAAAACAGGATAGTGACATTGCTAAATACCTTCACATTCTATACCGGCTTCCCTAAATATACCGGCTTCTCTAAAAAAATACCGGCCTCTCTAAATATACATCGGCCCCTCTAAATTTACCGGCTTGCCTAACTAAAGTTGTCACCATTCGCCACGGCTATAGTAAGAAGTATGGATTGCCATAGACCACGCGAGCAAAGCCGCGGTTAAGCTAGTGTATCTTCATAAATGACTTATGTCACGTGACAATATTTCAATTAAAATCCACAAATAACAAGCGTCAATTAGCTATTATTATTAACTTATTAAAGACAGTGGTTTTGATTAAAAATAATTTAGTGTCCAATTTAAAATAGACGCTCTGTTGTAGATTGGCGCAATTATTATGAATGATGAAACAATAATAACACTTGAGGCCAGTCGTAGCGCAGAGGCACAAGCGTGCGACTGTAAACGCGACAGGTTGTGGATTCGATTCTCATTCCAGGTAATGAAATTTTTCATTTCCTGGGTTTGGTAACAAGGAAAAGCGCGGCGTTGAGTTCCGCCACTCAGCACGCAATGCCTCAATTCCGTGGAAAGTCTTAACACTAAATTCCCTCTGCCTACCCTGTTATATGCGAGAAAAAAATAATAATACCCGTATATATTTTTTTAATTCATTTTTTTAATTGTTTCAGTCAATCTACCAGTCATATCATACGGTGCGAGTATAGGATGGATGTCACCAATGTCTTTGCTGCTGCAGTCCAAAGACTCGCCAAAAGGAGTTCCTCTTACTGATACGGAGGTATTTCACTACTTTATAATAACTAGCGTTATTAACAGGGGCACCCGTTGACGCGTTAGCAACGCGTTGCCTAGCAACGTATGTATGTGTCACTTTATATAAACATGCATGTCGGACCATAGTAGTGTGTGTAACATTTATTTTATTAATTTAATATTTTTTATGTATTATTATATTTTAAAAAGATTTTATCATTCTGCACTCCTTCGCTATATGAACTATAAGTGTGCCAAGTTTCATTCTCCTCTGTCCGCGTTATCTTCGTGAACAGAGGTACAAAGTTTTTGCTTATTTTTGTATAACGTAAGGCTACAACAAACTGATAATTAACGTTACTATTAAATAGATAATGAGACTAATAATGAAGATTTAAAAAAACAACTTCAAATAAAAATTATTAAACATTATTGCTTAATAAATAATAATGTTATAATTATTATGAACTAGCTTTCCGCCCGCGGCTTCGCCCGCTTAAAATTCGATTATATCGCGCGATATGATAAGGAGTATCCTATAGTCTTTCCCAAGGTTTAGACTATTTGTCAAAATTGGTTAAGTGGTTTATGTGGTGAAGTTGTAAACAGTTAAACAATCTTACATGATTTTATGTTTGACAATAAGGAACTTACATACAAACTTTCGTCCCCTATTTCAACCCCCTCTATCATTTTTTTCGCGATAAAAAGTATCCTATGTCCTTTCCCAAGTTTAGTTTTATCTTCATAAAGAATTTCATCAAAATCGGTTCTGTGGTTTAGGCGTGAAAGCGTAACAGACAGACAGACAGACATAGTTCCTTTCGCATTTATAATATTAGTAAGGATTACTCAAAAAGTACTCGTTATATCTTAACTACAAGCTGCCCAGCTTTGGAATTCCCTTCCCGTCAACATCAGATGTACTAAGAGTCCTAATTCTTTAAGTCTCTGCTGAAAGCACATTACTTAGCCTTTTAATTAATGTATATATATTTTTCTCTCTTTTTTTTACTTATTTACTTTCAATTCCTTTTTTTACTAACAACGTAACATCTATATAATTGTATATATACCAAATATATTTTAGTCCCTCCCATAATTTTATTTGGTATAAATATATTCAGTGTATTTATGTATGTATTTATGAACATGTCTTTCTATTTATGTATGTATATATGTATTTTTGAATAAAGCGGGTACACCGCCTACCGCTTTTAGTACTCCCACACCTTAAGGTTGTCTGGCAGAGATCGCTTACAGCGATAAGGCCGCCTGCTGTACCTTTATTTATTTATTGATTATGTTTCGTTTTTTTTTCTCTATAATATTGGTGTACAATAAAGCATATTATTATTATTATTACATTTAAATAAAATCAGAAGCACTATCTATGATATAAAAAAGAATCATCAAAATTGATATACCCAGTAAAATAATTATTACATCTTTTTTGAAATCAGTTAAAATTTGCCCTGATAACTAAAATTTAAAACATGAGATATAAAGTCAATGAAATGTAATGGAGAGCTCTTTGTATGACGTTATCATATTAACATAAATGATTGAAAATAATTGCCATCTTGTACTTCTATTTGCGGTTATCAGATCATAAAGTGGATAGAACCTGTATTATTCCCCCTTGGCAACAGATACTCGTGTTTGAATACTTTTAAATATATGACGCCTGTCGTGGCGCAGAGAACTGTAAACTAGACATGTTGTGGGTTCGATTCCCACTACAGGAAATGGAATTTTTCATTTCCTGGTTGGTAACAATGCAAATCGCGTCGTTGAGTTCCGCCACTCAACACGCAATGCCTCTATTCGGCGGAAAGTGGGAAACGGAGTGTCTTAACACTAGGTTTCCTCTGCCTACCCTGCTAGTTGCGGGATACAGCGTGAAACTATAGATGTATGTTTGTTAAGTAAAAATATATATAGAGAACGGAGTATTTTAACACTAGGCTCTCTCTGTTCTGCGTGAAGATAAAGAAGTATATACATTTTTTCAGCTGTTTCGAATTGAGGTGGGAATCGAAGAACACAGTGTGTACTAGTGTTAATAACTTATTCTGAGTAAACTCTTAGCTCTTCTTTGCGCCCTATTTCCAAACATTGCGTTTCAAGTGGCGGTACTTAACACCGCGCTTTGTGTTAAAGAATTATCTATATATTAATACGTGAATCAAAAACTTTGTACTCTTTTTTATGAAAATTACGCGGACGGAGGAGCGTGAAACTTGGCACACTTATAGTCTATATAACGAAGGAGCACATAATAATATCTTTTTAAAATAATGCATAAAACATATATTTAATTAATAAAATAAATGTTACACACGCTACTATCGTCTGACATGTATGCTTATATAAAGTGACACATATGTTGCTAGGCAACGCGTTGTTAACGCGTCAACGGGGACACTAGTTTCTATAATCATTCCTCCAAGTGGAAATCGAATCCACATCTAATCGTTATAGTGACATTCTAGCTAGTTAAGTAACAGAACTACACCGCCATTTGCCATAGTAGAGAAACGAAAAAAAAATATAATGATTCTCCCGGGAATCGAACCCACAACGAAATTCGTTTATGTGGTCTTATTTTTTTTTAATTCTTTCTTTATATAGATATCATGGATGGCTGCTGTACCATATTTAATATGCATACCCGCGAACACAGTGATCGCGTACTTCGTAGACAAGTATGGAAGGAAACTCGCCCTCATTCTAGTTTCTTTGGCTGGTGCGGTAAGTTTATGGTTTTAAATTATTTTTTTGCTTAAAATTTATGATTATTTATTGAGTATAATAGATTATTTGGTTGAGTTTCATGGTTAAAAGAATTAAAAATGTTAGTATTGTTTTTTTAATATTTTGTTTTTTTTTTTGGTTTCACGCTGTATCCCGCATATAGCAGGGTAGGCAGAGGGAACCTAGTGTTAAGACACTCCGTTCCTCACTTTCCACCGAATTGAGGCATTGCGTGCGTGTAGTCGACTCGACGCCGCGCTTTGCCTTATTACCAAACCCAGGAAATCAAAATATTCCAATTCCAGGAGAAAGAATCGATCTCACAACCTGTCGCGTTTACAGTCGCACACTTGTGCCTCTGCGCCACGACAGGCGATAATTTTTTTTTTTCTTTTTTTCATTTTATAGTATATATTCTTTATTGCACTTTGTAAAAACAATTAATATAGTATAAACAATATTGTTGGCAAAGGTGGACTTATTTCTAATAGAAATTTCTTCCAGTCAACCTATGGGTATGAAAGCAAAAGTAAAACATTTGCAGGTGTAAAAATGCAAGAATCTATATACACACAAATATAAACATACATATACATATATAAATAAAATACATAATATAAATATAGATTCACATACACACATACATATATATAAATACACACATATATAAATATATATATAAACTATAAATATAGTATAATGATAAATCTTTATTACAAAATATGTCTGGCGACAGATGATTAGTTATTAACGGTAACTTTTCCTAAAAAGTACTTTTTAAGTCTTGCCTTAAATATGTCTGCTGATGTCCTCTGCTGAATTGATGTAGGTAATTTATTCCAAAGGAGGGCAGCGCATACTGTAAAGGATTCTTTTCCAAATCTTTTGTTACTAATAGGTATGTCCAGCATATGCGTAAGGCAAGGCCGCCTGGAACGGGTTGAGTTAGGAAGAAGGCTGAATCGAGAAATGAGGTAAGTAGGGGAATACGGATTATTAAGGATATTAAAAAGTGCAGAGAGGATGTGCATATCACGACGAAGTCGGATTGGGAGCCAATTAAGTTGAGCACGAAAATGGGAAATGTGGTCGTATTTACGTAAGTTAAAAACGAAACGTATCGCCAGATTTTGTAGACGCTCTAGTTTATTAAGCTGCTCCTCAGTTACATCTAAATAGCATACGTCGGCGTAATCGAGAATTGGTAAGAGTAGAGATTGTGCAAGCATAATTTTGGTTTTGAAAGGGAGAAAAAATTGGAGACGTTTGAGAGAATGATAGGAGAAATGCATACGTTTGCTGACTTCGCTAATTTGAGCTACCCAAGACATATTGCAGTCCATTGTTAAACCCAAATTTTTGACATTGTCATGGAATGGGATTGAAACACCTGAGTACTATATACCAGGTACTGATTTCAAGTCTATTTTTGATCTTAGTCTGCTACTACCAATAATGATGGCTTGTGATTTATTTGGGTTAACCAAAAGGCCAAAACATTGAGCCCAAGACTCAATAGCAACAAGATCTTTGTTTAAGCAGGCAACAGCCTTGGATAGCTCAGTCAGATCAAAGTGCCTATACAATTGCAGGTCATCTGCATACAGATGAAAGGGAGAAGAAAGAACATGAGAAATGTTGTTAATAAAAATTGAGAAAAGCAGAGGAGAAATTACGCCGCCTTGAGGTACGCCAGCAGTGGTATCCAGCCAATCTGATGAGACATCGTTGGCTATAACACACTGCTGACGTCCGAAGAGATAAGCATGAAACCAGTCCAGTGCTGTAGAAGAAACATTAACTGCACGAAGAATACCAAGAAGGATGTCAAAATCGACCGAGTTGAAAGCGCTGCTGAAGTCCAGTAAAACTATTGCAGTGAGCTTGGTATTATCCATTGCCCATCAAATGTCCTCCGTGATATTCAGCAGCGCGCCAACCGTGCTGTGGGAAGGACGAAAACCGGATTGGAAAGGACATAAGAGATTATTGGATAGTAGGAACGTGTATAACTGGTTGTGGACAATAGACTCTAATACTTTAGATAGGATGGGGAGTATGGAAATAGGACGATATTCTTTGGGAGAGGTAGGATTAGGGGTTTTAGGTAGAGGAATGACAGAAGCCTTCTTCCATAATGAGGGAAAAACATTGCAAGTCAGTGAGACGTTAATGATATGGGTAATAACTGGTGCAATGTCATCCAGCACAGGAAGAATCATGTCTAATGACAATCGGTCACAACCAATTGCCTTCGTAGATATAGAACGGACACCCTTCTTGACAATATCCTCCGTTACAGCTTTAAAAATAAAAGGTGAGCAGTCTGGAGGGACAACATAAGATAAACGTGTGAGAGTGTCAGCTTTGATCTGAGCATTCATAATTATAGGAGATTTACTGAAGTAATTGTTTAAACTATTAAGATCCAAGGACACTTGACTAGTGTCCGTGGTTTTGCCCACGCCTAATGACTGTAGGAATCTCCAGATTTGTGTTTGACAGAGATCCTGAATTGTGGAGTGAATAAAGCGACGTTTAGCATCCCTACACATTCTGTTGCAGATATTACGCAATTTCTTGTATGCATTTAAATTCTCCAGGGATGGAGATTTTTTGTTCTTTAATTTGGCTTTATCGCGTTTGAGCATGGTTCTTTTTATCACCTGCGTTAGCCAGGGAGCAGGTGCATGTTTGCGACGTACAGGCCTTGCAGGGGCATGGACATCATATAATTTAATCAGTTCAATAGTTAGCGATTCAACCATGCTATCAATGTTATTGGCTTTTAATACAGATGACCAATTAATATGTTTTACATCTTCTCTCAAACGTTCAAGGTCCATATGCTTAAAATCGCGCAAGAAATGAATTTTGCCTCTAACCTTGGGGGCACGCAATTTATAAGCGAGATAGACAAGATCATGATGTGAGAATCATGATGTGTGTCCATGAGAAGTAACAAGATTTTGGTTAGAGACTATTATTAAATCTATAAGAGAGGGTCTACAGTTAGGAAAAAAGTGTGTTGGAGAAGTAGTAGGGAGAATATGCAAATTAAATGAAGAAGTTAACGTAGTTAACGCCTGTGCTCTTGAGTCTTTTTTCAATAAGCACGTGTTTAAATCACCCATGCAAATAACATCATCATAAGTAGGTAAGTACGTAATACGTACGTAGTAGTATACGTAGTACGTAGTAGTATGTAATGAGATGTTAAACTAGGAATAATTAAAGGATACAAAGTTCATTACTTTAAAATGTTTCACTATGGCAAATCTTTTTATAGCATTGCGTTTCGTCACTCACGCTAACGCCAATCGAGGCGAAGAACAGAGTGTTTTGCGTCTATATTCTCTCTGCCATATTGAAACACGAGAAGGTATACAATTAAACTATTTTACCAGGCAAGTTGGACACTACTTCTCATCTCCCTGGACATCTGGGCCTTAATCCTTGCGAGAGCACTCGTTGGTATCACCATGTCGGGATGTTATATCATATGTCCGATATACACTAAAGAGATAAGCGAAGACAGTATTAGAGGTGCTTTGGGATGTTTTGTAAGTATATTGAAAAAAAAGAAACATTCAATAAAAAAAATTTTTTTACGAATAACTCCAAAACTACCAGTGTAATCTTTATTTAAAAGTGACTACAGCAGAAGCAATAGCTATGATATTAAAAAAAAATTGTCGAAATTAGTTATTAAAAAGTTATGCGGTTATATATATAAGAATTTTCTTACATTTGTAATCGAATTGAAAATTTCATCTTTTTTCATGTCTGTTAACAAAAACGACTTCAATTAAAATGCACTGAAAAGTGATTGTTACGAATAACTCGAAAACTAGTTGTTAAATTTTAATTAAATCTATATATAAATAAGTGAAGCAAAAACTTTGGAACTCTTCTTACGAAAATTACGCGGACGGAGGAGCATGAAACTTGGCACACTTATAGTTTATATAGAGAAGGAGTGCATAATGCTAATATTTTTTTTTAAATAATGCATAAAAAGTATATTAAATTAATAAAATAAATTTTACACACACAACCATGGTTTGACATCTATGTTGACACTTGTGGAAAAACGCATACCTTTGTACTGGGTGAACTAATTTTGGTGATCCTTTTTATTATGATAGCTAAAGCTTTTGATTTAGTCCCATTTAAATTAAGTTAAAATATGAAGAATAGTTTTTGAGTTATTCGTAATAATTTTACTTTCAAATGCAAAATATATTTTGTTGAATTTGCTTTTTTTATTAAAATCTCGATTATAATATACTTATGTATGTATAATTTTTGTTATCAGATCATTTTATTCCATACAATTGGAAATCTATTGCTCTACGTGATGGGAGATCTATTAAATTACTATGAAATACTGTGGGTGTGTCTCGCAGTCCCACTCATTCACTTATCATTGTTCATATTTATGCCAGATTCACCATCTTATCTTGTTAAGACTGGAAAAGTTGAAGTAAGTATTAATTTTTTAACACGCCTCTTCCTACATAGCAGGGTAGTTGAAACCTAGTGATAAGACATTCCGTTTCCACCATCGAAATTCACTTCGAGATATTGCGTGTTGATTGGCGGCAAACGGTGTGATTTGCCTGATCAGAGTGAAGAAATGAAAATAATTTTGATATAATTCCCCGAAGTGGGAATAGAACCTACAATCTTCATTTTTATCGTCAGATAGTGTATCACTGCGCCACGATGAGTTTACGGATTATGACATGAGGAAAGAGATATATAGCGATTTATGCATTTGGGTTTCTATTGCAAATATAATTATGAAAACTAGTGTATTTGATAATGTACATATACTTTACTTATGTGAAAATAATTGACTAGTATTAAATTAATAAGTATTAAGATTTTTAAAAAACTGACCAACTAACATTATTACGAATAACTCAAAAATTATTCGTCAAATCTTTGTTAAATTTAAATGAGACCAAATCAGAAGCACTAGCTATCATATAAACACTGAATCATCGAAATCGGTTCATCCAGTAAAAAGTTACGCGGTAGTACACACAAAAAAACAATTGAGCTGGCTACATCTTTCTTTTTTTATATACATACATACAAAGCTTCACGCTGTATCCCCCATATATACCCTGCTAGGGTAGACAGAGGGAACCTAGTGTTAAGACACTCCGTTCCCCACTTTCCACCAAATTGAGGCATTGCGTGCTGAGTGGCGGAACTCAACGCCGCGCTTTGCCTCTTTACCAAACCCAGGAAATGAAAAAAATCCATTTCCTGGAGTGGAAATCGAACCCACAACCTGTTGCGCTTACAGTCGCACGCTTGTGCCTCTGCGCCACGACAGGCGCCAAATTTCTTCGGTGAAAAGGTTTTTTTTTAATTTCACAGCGCGCTACAAAAGCTGTAGCCTGGCTCCGATGCAAGACTGAAACAGATAGCGTTGTTCAAGATGAGATAAATCTTATAAGTGAGGAACATAAGAAGGACGATGAAGCTAATCAATTCTTCCTTAAAACTATTTGTAAGTAATTATTTTTACCACTACAAACTTTCTTTGTATAGGTGTTAAACTCGTAACGTCCGATTTTAAAGGGAATCGGAGGGCGGAGAATCTTGACACTAGGTTATTCTCTTTGACTACCCGCTTGAAAATGAATAAAATTGAAGCGTTAGCTTTTTTTATCATCACGCTGTGTATAGTAGGGTAGGCAGAGGGAACCTAGTGTTAAGACATTCCGTTCTCTTTTAACATTTCCGTTCCCCACTTTCCACCCAATTGAGGTATTGCGTGTTGAGTGTTTGATACTTACATACATACATACATAGCTTCACGCTGTATAATTCATCAGGGTAGGCCTGCTGAATGCGGGAGAGGGAGAGGGAACCTAGTGTTAAGACACTCCGTTCTCTATTTTCAATCCAGATTGAATACATTACTTATTAAGTAATGAAATTCAAGGTCGAACTTTGTCTTATTAGACCGTGGAAATGATTTTTTTTTTATATTACGATCATTCCCTGTGTGGAAATCGAACCCACAACCGATTACTTATAACCATAAATTAATATATACATATGTATATTCTTAATTTAAATTCGTATTAAATTCTTTAACCTTCGAAAAACTTAGCCCACTTCGGCGTAATTTAACTACGTATCAGCAAACTGGTTTAGAAGTTGCTTGTATATTTTTTGCTATCCACATACTAATTCTAACGGGTAAAATTGGCAAATTATACAAAATGTCACAGATATATTTAACTAGAGGCCCGCTGGCGCTTCAACAACGCGTATATCATTTTTTTTAGCTTCACACTGTATCCCGCACATAGTAAGGTAAACAAAGGGAACCTAGGGAACCTAGTGTTAAGAAAACCTTGTATTACCAAAGGGAACCTAGTGTTAAGACACTCCGTTCTCTTCTACATTTCCGTTCCCCATTTTCCGCCGAATTGAGACATTGCGTGCTGAGTGGCGGAATTCAACGTCGCACTTTGGTTTGTTACCAGAGTGAGGAAAAAAAATACTAAATATAATTTAATATTTACTACTTTGGAGTAGAAATCGAACACATAACCTGTCACGTTACAGTCACACGCTTATGCCTCTAGGACTGTGTATATGCCACGTCTCGTGTATATCATTTATGATTGATTGATTGATTAGTCCGACCGATTTCGGCCATGGCGACCGCTTCGGCTCCCTATTAAATATATATCCCTATATATATATCCCTCCCTATTATATATATATATCCCTACATCATTTATACATAAATAATAAAAGAATAATAGCGTATGTAAGATTTATTTTATAATTCTTTTGAGTTTTTCATGGATTATTATAAAAAATATTGGTTTTCTGCATTTCTTCACCACATAAACTTTAAGTATGCCAAATTTCATACACCTTCGTGCGCATAATTTTCGTAAAAACAGAACAAGATTTTATTTCTTACTTCAAATATTTTTAAACTTTAGTTACCCTATCAAGTTTCTTCCACTTGGAACGTCTTCAATACGTTCATTCTCACTGTCTAATTATACATAACGTGATTTTTTACCTGTAACGTCTAAAAAATTTCATTCCACTTTTGTTTAGACAAGTGTTCCTCTACCTAAAACTTTTTAACTTCACGCTGTATCCCGCATATAGCAGGGTAGGCAGAAGGAACCTGAGAACCTAGTGTCCATCTCCATTCTCTTACAACAATTCCGTTCCCCACTCCGCCGAATTTAGACATTGCGTGTTGAGTGGCGGAACTCAACGCCGCGCTTTGCCTTGTTACCAAACCCAAGAAATGAAAACACTAAATTAAACGTTTAAACATTTTCGTGTTGGTTCTTAATTTTGAATGTTAAAAAAACTTGGTTCTCCCTGTCTAATTAGACAATAGGTGATAATGAATTTCATAGTCGATGAGATAGACATAGCCTTCTATGTCTAACACATCCTTATGGCTTTATCATAAAGTTCTGTCTAAGTTAGCCAAATGCGAGATGCAAATACGTACCGAAAAATGAGGAATTCATGTCACTAGAACAAAGTAGTTTATCGATGTTTTAAATTACGGTAAATTTGTGCAAAAAAATGTATAAAAAAGCAGGAAAATGTTTGTAAAGAACGTATCTTTGTGAACAAGTTATTATTTAGACTGGTTATGAAGCTAATTAGCATTTATTATGTCAATTAATTTATATATTTATGGCTTCATATAGAAAAATATAATAATTATAATAATTTTATATGTTCTTGCCAGCGGGACAGCATATGATTGCTAAAGGCGATGATTGTGGGTTCGATTTCCACTCCAGGAAATGTAAAAGCTAGTATTTTCATTTCCTGGGTTTGGTAACAAGGCAAAGGGCGGCGTTAAGTTCCGCCACTCAGCACGCAGCGCCTCAATTCTATATGCGGGATACAGCGTGAAGGTTTAAAAAAATATATAAATTTAGAAATTATTTATATTTCGTTTTGGTACGACAAAGAACGGCATTGAGTTTCAAAAACTGGACAACGGTGTGTCTTAACTGAAAGTTCTTAGCCTAACCTATTATATGTAGGAAGCTGCTTATTTAGAACCCGCAACCTGTCGCGCTTACAGTCGCACGCTTGTGCCACTGCGCCACGACAGGCCTTTTTGTTAAGTAAATCTATAAACGATAGATAAAATGATACACAATATATCAAAAATAACATCATAAGGTCAAGGTTTCCTAAAATGTGCTTACTTTCAAGCGATGTCGTCTCGATATTCAATGAAACACACGTTTTCCTTATTGTTGATAAACCGGTTACTAATTTACATAGAAACACGCTTTAAATATGTATTACTAGCTATTACCCGTGGCTTCGCTCGCGTGGTCAATGGCAGTGCATACTACATATTATAGTGCCTAGGCTTTGAAGTAGCTGTGTTTTTTTCCTGTGAGGGGATGAGGTTAGAATACAATTCCCCTCCGCCGCTGGATAGCGTCCCGTAAGAGGCGGGTATCCCAGTATAGTACCAGGTGGTAGGAGGTTCGTCTGGCTCGCGACCACTATCATGGCAAAGACGAACCGCCAAATATCTTATGATGTGTTCCGGTTCGATGGCATGTAGGCCAGGTTTTCCCCTTTCCCACCCATCCTTTCCCCAAAATTCGGTGGTTCCAATAGCGGACTACTACATTGTCCTCCCCTTCCATCTGTACCCTCTAGGTTGGCAATACATTTACAACATCTTTGGTGTAGTAAATGTTCATGGGCGAAGGTAACCACTTACCATTAGGTGGTCCTTCTGCTTGTTTGCCATCCGTTATCCATAAAAAAAAAGAAAAAAAGCTACATTTTTAAATTTTTGACAAATTTTATAATTCTGGCAATTTTTTTTTCAAAATAAGTATCCTATGTCCTTTTTATTACCTGTAATATGAATGTGAATAGGTGTACAAAGTTTAATGGTAATCAATTGAGTAGTTTTGGCGTGAAAACGTGACAGACAAACTTACATTCATATTTATAATATCTATTAGTATATTAGTATGGATGTATGTATGTATTCTATAAATATAAATCAAGATTCATATCTTCGAATGTAGTGTATTTATTATTTATAAGTATAGCAAAAAAACAGCTTCGCCTCCAGTATAGCAGGGTAGTCAGAGACAATCTAGTGTTAAGATACTCTGTTGGTCACTTCCCATGTAAAGTGGCGGAACTCAACGCCGCGTTTTGTCTTACTAGAGTGAAGAAATGAAAATAATATAAATATATTCTCATTCCCCGATTGGGAATCGAACCCACAACACACAACATTCAGATGCTGTTCCATTGCAACAGCCTCAATAATAATAAAAATAAATATTTTTAATTGTTTTTAAGTAGTAACTCGATAAGAACACATGGCTTACTTGGCTATAGTGCTTTAAAGTTCCAGATGCCCGGGTTCGAATCCCGCTTCGTTCCAATTTTTATACATTTGGAAAATTGATTGTTTTTGCAGCTTTACCCTTTTTCCTGAACCGTATAAACCAAGAGAAGCTAGTGTTAGGACACTCCTTTGCTTTCGAGCAACACGACTTTGAGACATTTCGTTTTTAGTGGCGGAATTCAACGCCGCACCTTATATTATAATAACTGTAATTAAATATATATTATACCATTTCAGTTACCGACAAAATCTTATTCAAGGCATTCCAAATCGCTATGATATCGACATTGGCGAGAGAAGTGTGCGGCGCTATTCCGGTGCTTAACTTCGCAGGTGAAATATTCACTTTGGCCTCGGATAATAAAGGCTTAGTGTTAAGTCCCAATCAACAAGCAATGCTGCTCGGTGCTGTTCAGGTCGTTGGTTCGATTCTCGCTTCGGGCCTCGTGGAGAAATGTGGGAGGAAGGTAGTTATATAAATATTGTTTTATGTAAGTATGTGGTGTTGAGTTACATACATTCACACTTTGCATTCAGACTATGATATATTTTTATATTAGAAAGAGATGAACAATACATACATAGCTTCACGCGGTATCCCGCATATAACAGGGTAGGCAGTAGAAACCTAGTTTTAAGAGACTCCGTTCCCCACTTTCGGACGGCGGAATTCAACGCCACGCTTTGCCTTGTTACCAAACCTAAGAAAAAAAAATCCATTTCTTGGAGTGGGAATCAAACCCACAACCTGTCACGTTTACAGTCGCACGCTTGTGCCACGACAGGCGTTGAGAGATAAACGATGTATATATTAATTCAACCACTCCACATCTAAGAGACCTTGACCTTAAATTTTGCTTAAATTTATATCTGTCTGCTTTTTTTATATATCTGTTAAATTATAATTTCCTTATAATGTTTTTTTTGTTTTTTTTTTTTTAACTTCACGCTGTATCCCGCATATAGCAGGGTAGACAGAGGGAACCTAAGAACCTAGTGTTAAGACACTCTGTTTTCTTTCAACAAATCCGTTTCCCACTTTCCGCCAGATTGAGGCATTGCGTGTGGAGTGGCGGAACTCAACGCCGCGCTTTGCCTTGTTACCAAACCCAGAAAATGAAAATACTTCATTTCCTGGAGTGAGAATCGAACCCACAACAGGGTAGTCAGGAAGAACAGTGTCAAGATTCTTTGCTCTCCGCGACATTGCGTGTTAAACAGCGGAGTTTAACGCTGGAATTTGTCGCCGACGCGATTGGTCTCCTATTGATCATTAGTTATTCCAAATACTAAGCCAAAAGTCCTGGGTTTAACACCTGTCGTGGCGCAGAGGCACAAGGGTGCGACTGTTAACGCGACAGGTTGTGGTTTCGATTCCTACTCCAGGAAATGGAATTTTTTATTTCCTGGGTTTGGTAACAAGGCAAAGCGCTGCGTTGAGTTCCGCCACTCAGCACGCAGTGCCTCAATTATGCGGAAAGTGGGGAACGGCGTGTCTTAACACTTGGATCCCTCTGCTTACCCTGCTATATGCGGGATACAGCGTGAAGCTATGTATGTATATATAAATTAATCTCTCTATTTTGTCCGCAGCCTCTACTCTTCATATCCTCACTTATATCGGGACTTAGTATGTGCGTGCTGGCGTCATGGTTTTTAATGCGTGATTATCATATTATAACCCCATCATGGATACCTTTGTTCACTTTATGTTTGTGCATATTTTGCGATTCCTCCGGTCTCCAGCCCATGTCTGTTGTGCTGTCTGGTGAAATATTCTCTTTTAAGGTAAGTTTTTATATGTATAGCAGTTTTTTTTAATTATTTAAAGTAACACCTGTCGTGGCGCAGAGGCACAAACGTGCGACTGTAAACGCGACAGGTTCTGGGTTCGATTCCCACTCCAGGAAATGTAAAAATTAGTATTTTCATTTCTTGGATTTGGTAACAAGGCAAAGCGCGGCGTTGAGTTCCGCCACTCAACACGCAATGCCTCAATTCGGCGGAAAGTGGGTAATGGAAATGTTGAAAGAGAACGGAGTGTCTTAACACTAGGTTCTCTGGTTCCCTCTGCCTACCCCGCTATATGCGGGATACAGCGTGAAGTTAAAAAAAAAAGAAAAAGACAAGAAAATTAAATTTATATTGGGGACACTAAGTGGGAATCGAACCCAGAATCAACGTGCTTAAAGTCGCTGTACTATATTTTTATGTTTTTCATAATAATTTCAATATATGTAATTATTCCCCCGAATGGAATCGAACTGACGACCAATAGTGTTTTCTAACGTAGTTCCAGTGTGAAATTATGGCATCTTGGTGAACATTAATATTATTTTAAAAACAAACTCAGTTCAATATAATCTAGCCTTAATTCTAAATATCCACATCCGGCGTGATTAGGTTGACAAGTCAACTTCCATGTACTATTTTTCAAATAATAAAAAATAAACTTTATTCTTTATCCCGTATGGAGTGGAGAGTTAAGACACTACGTTCGCCACTTTCCGCCTAAAATCAAAAAATTATATGATAACTGACGGAATTAAACGCCACGTTTTGTCTTAGAAATAAATTAAAATAATTTAAATATAAACATTCTTTCGCGCGGAATCGAACTTACAGCCAATTGTGTTTAATGTCTAACATTGTTCCACTGCACCACAATGGATTACTTATTTTTAATACATACATACATAGCTTCACGCTGTATTCCGTATATAGCAAGGCAGAGGCCTAGTGTTAAAACACTCTGTTCCCCACTTTCCGCCGAATTAAGGCATTGCCTAGGAAATGAAATTACTAAACTCCAACATTTCCTGGAGTGGGAATCGAACCCACAACCTGTTGCGTTTGCAGTATCACGCTTGTGCCTTTGCGCCACGACAGGCGTTCATTTTTGTTTTTTTTTTTTTAATTTGTTTTTTATTTTTTTCAGTACCGAGGCACAGTAATGGCAACAGCTATGTGTGGTTCATCCTTATCCGATTTCCTTCAGCTTCTATTCTTCAAGCCCCTCGCTAACTCCATAGGTATACACGTTGCGTTTTACTTCTTCGGCTTGGTTTGTTTGTTCATGGCTGTGTACGTCATAATTGTTATACCTGAAACAAGGGCGAGGTCTTTAGATGATATTTACAAAGATTTGGGAAAGAAGGTTCCAGAAGAAAATAATGATAATGATAAAGTGGTGACTAGAGTGTGATGGCGTGAATATGTTGATAAGTCGATTTGCATATACTATAATATATTAATAGCATCATTTTAACCGGCTTCAAGAGAAGGAAGTTTTCAATTCGATTGTATTTTTATGTCTGTTACCACATCACTTTTTAATGGATGAGCCAATTTTGATGATACTGTTTTTTATTGATAGCTAGTGCTGAAGTTGATGCATGTCCTCGTGTCAAGTGCCTGTCGTGGCGCAGAGGTACAAGCGTGCGATTGTAAACGGGATAGGTTGTGGGTTCGATTCCCACTCCAGGAAATGTAAAATTTTGTATTTTTAATTTCTTGGGTTTGGTGGTTCCGCCACTTAACACGCAATGCCTCAATTCGGCGGAAAGTGGGGAACGGAATTGTTAAAAGAGAATGGAGTGTCTTAACACTAGGTTCTCTGGTTCCCTCTGCCTACCCTGCTATATGCGGGATACAGCGTGAAGTTAAAAAAAAATTAAGAGGTTTACTTTTATTTGTGGGGTGAATGTAAACGTACTATTATTTTCGAACACTTCCTGAAAAAAATATGAATAAATGACATAAAAACAGATTTACGGATGAAATTTGAATTTTAAAATGCGTGCCCTTAAATATATGCATTTTAAATTTATTAACTTATTCACGCTTGGTATCGATGTAGTAATAATATAAGTCTTATTGAAAGTGCCATAAAACGTATAGTTTGAACAAATTATTGATACTAGAGATCCCGTTGGCGCGTTAACAACGCGTTGTCTGTCAACGTATATGTCACATGGTAGTGTGTGTAACATTTATGTTATAAATTTAATATATTTTTTATACATTATTTTAAAACGATATTATCATTCTGCACTCCTTCTCTATATAAACTAATAGTGTACCAAGTTGCATTATCCTCTGTACACTTAATTTTCGTAAAAAGGGATCCAAAGTTTTTCCATCACGTATTAGTATACATATAGATACATATTATTATGACATCTTTGATTTTCGCGGTTTTTAAATGTAATTAGTTTTGTTACTGTAGTTATATATATATATATATATATATATATATATATATATATATATATATTTGTTTAACTAACGTATAAGCCGTTCAGTAGTTTTTGTGTGAAAGAGTAACAAACATGCATTCATAACTTTTTTTGCATTTATAGTATTAGAAATCCAGGTTTCAAAGCACATCCCCATGACATTTTGAAATATAACTCGATTTTCATGCAAAAAAAAACAGTTGACAACCCAGAACCTGTAGTTGATAAAAGTACAGGTTGTGGGTTCGATTCCCAGAGAATGAAAATATTAATTGCTTATAATAAATAATATTTAGAATTTTCGTTTCCTCGCTCTGGTAACATGGCAAAAACACGGCGTTGAGTTCCGCCACTCAGAAAAAAAATACTGTTGATAAGTACTTATTAGATTTAAGTCTAAATTTAGTATGTAAGGCGTATTGTATATATTATATATTTAAGTCAATATTGTTATACAATAAAATTTTTGCCAGTTTTCAAATGTTTTTATTCAATTCCTATATTTTATTGTATTATCTAAACCAGAGCACACAGGCACAAGCACAAGGCACGTGCGACTATAAACGCGACAGGTTGTGGGTTTGATTCCCACTCCA
>JAKGSA010001825.1:18629-35401 GCA_033558755.1 Philaethria dido | reverse complement strand
GGTATGCTAAGGTAACACGGCGGCAGTCCTATCTCGTTTATCATGACAAAAAAAAATACTTTTTTTTTTTTAAATGCACGCTGTATCCCGCATATAGCGGGGTAGTTAGAGGGAACCAAAGAACCTAGTGTTAAGACACTATTCTCTTTCAACATTACCGTTTCCCATTTTCCGCCGAATTGAGGCACTGCGTGTTGAGTGGCGGAACTCAACGCCGCGCTTTGCCTTGTTACCAAACCCAGGAAATGAAAATACTAACATTTAAAAAAAAAATTTAGACTTAAAATAGTTCATTTAAATAATATTTAATACATCTATCTTTTCAGATTTCCTGTCACTTTAATTTAACTGACCTACCAACAATATTTATATTCAAATTTGGCCCGTAACTTAAAAAGGTTGCTTAGCCCTGTTGACTATACGAAAAAAAAATTGAAAAAGTTTACGTCATTAGCTAAAATACGTGAGCCAAAATTTTAAAAAGTGGCTAATCTCGCAAATAGCAAGGTCTCGCAGGGTAGGCAGAGGGAACCTGAGAACCGATGTGTTAAGACACCCGTTTACAGTCACGTTTGTTTCTCTGCACCCGACTGGTCTCTAAGTGAAATATTTTTTTTTTTTATTATTTTATTTCCTATGTTTCTTCCGAAACTCACCTATGGGTACCACCTCCTCGGACACGTGGAATACGGGCTACAGCACGACCTGTACCCCATGACTCAGCACTGGTTTGATGACCTATGAGAAAAATTATATTATAATGGTGTTTGCCATGTTAAATCTAGCATATAAAAAGAAAGACAAAAAAAAATTAACATTAAGACACTGTCCAATTTCTATACAATTTCTAGATATTGCAGTGAAAATGTAAATAATTTAAATATAATAATTTCCCAAGTGGGAATCAAACCCACAACCATGAAATTGTATCAAAATAAGTTTAAAAAATAAAAAAATAGTTTTGTTTTGGTATGACAGAAAACATCGTAATTTTTTTAACATGTAGTGGTAAATTTGCACCCGTGCCCATCACAGGATGAACCCAGAACGCCATATCACCACGTCACTGTAGCACTGATCCGCAGTAACACTCAAACGCAGGGAAATGCAAATTGAATGTGGACATACAGTGCAAATATTAAATCTAGATATGTATTATTATATTTTGGCTAAATAATGCAATTTTTTTATGAATTGCAGTCAATGTGTATGATTCTGTTACAAAAGTTATATTACTGCTAAGTTTCATCTAGAACTGTTCAATAGTTTTTGCTTGAAATAGTAGCAAATAATATTAAATAGGACATGAGTCATCTTGCAACACATATTGCAAAAATGAATGTACTTATCATATATTGTAAAAAGCTTTACCAGCGTCTTAAATTTAATATTAATTTATTCTATAATAGAAACAAATGCTAATACCACTCAAGAATTCAAAATTTTATATGCAAGTCAACATCTTGACCGAAAAAGAAACAAAAAATGTATAACTCATACATACCGGCCTCCTTACTAACTGAGTAAGGCTGTCTTGCATTCTTGGACATGGAGACATGGACATCATTCACCAAGTCAGGCCTGATGGGCGCCTTGAAGACAAACGGCAAAGGGACAGACGCATCTGCCACCTTCTCACTCTTCTCAGAGTATACCGACACTAAAGGTCGGGCTACTGATAGACTCTACATGAAAAAAAAATAAGAAATTTTCAAATATGCTTATATTTTCCTTTACTTAAAGAAGGGTGGGTAAGGACTACTAAGACAATTTGTTATCCATCCATATCTGCCTGTGTTTTTAGAAAATGATAAGTGTTGTATCCCATTGGCTAACCAAGAATCTATAATATTTTCTTTTTTAATGAACAGGAAATAAAAATAATTATTCCCTAGTAGAGATTGAACCTACAACATATACATACAAAGGCACCATCTCACTGAGTCACAATGAGTTCATATATTAACATAATATTGGAATTATAATTATATTTAATATTATAATAGAACTGTTTTCCTTATGTCGACACACCACTACTAAGCCATAGTGGTGTTTCCTAACAGAATTTGATATACCCCTTAAATGTACCTGGAAAGTACAAGATGCACACAACCAGGAAGAGTTTGGGGATACAATGACTTATTTAGTAATTTAATATATAGAAATACATATAGGTAATTATTAAACTTTATAAAAATATATAAGATTGTCCATTTAGAGGCTTAATTATAACTGCTCAATATAAAAAGCCAAAATAATTAAGGATTTCTGATTAATAAAGTATTTAAAGTAGGTACTTTTAAAAATAAAATGTCTCTAATTTCCTATTAATCATCTAATAAGTAATCTAATAGATTTTTTGTAAATATATATATGTTCTAACGAAATAATATAGTTAGTCAATATTAGTAAAATGTCTAAAAAATAATTCCTATCAATTAAACTTAAATAAAATCATAATAAAAACAAGTATTTCCGCAAAAGGAATGTTTCTTTTGTTATAATTCACTTGTCCTGTAATAAAAATGATTACAAACCACTAGAAATACTATGTATCGCCAATGAAGGAAGTTTTTAAATTCATCAAGCTTTTAGAATGTAACCAAAAAATATGAACATAACCTCTTTAGAATACACATTTCACAACAATACTAAATTTTTAATTAATTGTAATAATAGCTACGAAATAATTAACCTGAAGACATAAATAGTAGATATATCTATAGTGAATAAGTTTAAATAAATCTATAGGAGAGTAAACAAGAGTCAAGGGCAACAATGGTGAGACCCCATGCATGTTCAACATACATTAAAAATAACTATTTTCACGTTTTTTCTCTAATATTATGTAACAAATACATCGTATTTCGTGCGTATATAATCCAGAAACACATTAACTTACGAATAATCATCACATTGTGGTTATTTCTAACAATTTAGTCACCAACACGTGGACGCGACACGGACATTTTGTTATACTAAAACTACACTCTCACTTTGCAACTTTCACTAATAAAATATTTTTAATATTAATTTTTGCACGTATAAAACAAAAACTTACCATTTCGCTATATAAGCGAAGTTATTCCTCCAAATAAACACTAAATGCGGCGGTAAAGACCATCCGCCATGCCACGGAGGAGTAAAAAGACCGGAAGGTAACGTTTTTCTGACAATACTACACGACCGTTGCCATATAACAAAAATATTTTATTTAAAGTTTTTACCAATTTTTCTTGAATAAAATTGTACAATAAATTGATAAGAATCATTAATAAACGTTTACGTTAACTCAACTAACTTATTATGTGTAACCAAAGTGAATATATGTGAAATTTATACTTAACAAAAATCAAACAATTGTTACCGTCAAAATAAAACTTGTCTATGAAAAACGTCCACACCTATTTGTGTTTTATAGCATTAATTATACTCATGTTGCATAATTAAGCTTTTTACTTAAAATTTTACTAGATTCAACGTGGCTAAGCATTTCTTGTTTGTCTTTTAGAACGAAGATTATAGTTGGCTTCTTGCCAATACGTCAAATAATTTCATGAAAGATTTTATCAAATTGACATTTCTGAAAAGTTTATCCACTGATATTTATTTACTTATTTTTATTATGCACTCTAAGAGTTCGAATGATGCTCCTCAAAGCAGTCACCTAAATGCCACAGGTCGAACTGAAATGAATAACGAAAGAGATGACGTATCAATAGCATCTAAAGAAATAGCTTCACAAATACATGAAACTCAATCTAATAAAATAGAAGATATTGATAACAAATTACCAATAACCCTAAACAAAAAAGACTGTAGTTATGGTTCACAATCAGCTCCAGTCAAAAGAGACAAGATTCAGAACATTAACAATAAGCCTTTTTATATACACTCAAATTTACCTTCTCCAATGTCTTTAAATATACCGGCAATAAATCAGCCTCAATCCCTACTTATACAGGCTCTAGCTAAGTTAAATGGAAGTAATGCTTTACCTGCAATAAATTTGCAAAATCTACAAAACCGTAATATAACAATAAAGCCATCAGAAATAACGGCACCAGATTCATTAACAAGTGCGCCTCCTTCGTATTCATTCGTTTTAAGACAAATGGCAGCCCGAAGACCTAGGTTAATGGGAACATTTATTCCTTCTCCCTCGTTTATACAACACACGCCGCCTCCGAATTACGCAACTGCTTTCGATATTTACGTAGACACCCCTATACCCCCACCGCCGTCAAGAGTACACCATTTTGGATTTACGCCGATGCCAGCTGCTTGTCCGGAATGCGGATACACAGGAATGACTGTCGTCGCCAGTAAAATAACATTAAGTACACATTTATGTGCTATGATTTTATGTTTGCTATGTTGTTGGGTGTGTGCGCCTTTGCCTTATGTGCTCAGATCATGTAAGGATGTGTACCATTATTGTAGAAATTGCAGAAATTTCTTGGGAATGTACTGTCCTACAAACCCTGAAAATGTCTATACTTAAAAATCTTTATTTTTTTAAATTTTATATTAAAATAAGAAAAATATATAAATGTATTATTTTATGTTAGTTTAAATAATTTATGTAAGCAAATATTTATTTACTAATTAATGAACGTTAAAATAGTGTTGCTAGATGTGCTTATGCATAGACAATATATAAAAAGTTTTGACTTTTTATATTTCTATTTAATTTTATTTTTTAACATTGTATGATAGTTTATGTATAAATGATAACATAAAAAATATTTCTACACTCATTTAATAGAATTTCATGAAAACCTCTTGTTGAAATAGGTTACATTTAACACGATTTGCAAGGTTGCAAAGAAATAAGAATGAAATGTGATTTCAATTAACGTCGCGTTCAAAATTATTATTTGTAACTTTCTTAATTTCTCATGTAATTTTCAAATATTATAATTAAACTATTGAAAAAAATATAGCGAACTAAATTTTAAATATGAATTTGAGTTACATATTTTTGTAGTTAATGCGGTTTTAACAAAATTCGCGATATTTGACGTGATATCTTGAACGCGTTCACTGTCAGTGTAGTATCAGCGCCATCTTGCGGCGATATGTCCCCTCTGTAAAATTAGAAGTCACAGCCTTCCGCGAGTTCCGTGTGTGTTGCGGAAAATACCCTTTTTGGGCGTCCGACCACATGTGTGAATTGTGAACAAAATATGCTTCTTTAACTAATTACAGGTTAAGAAAGCCATTTTTCGTGTGATCGATAAACGTAAACGAGAGATACAGTGTGCCCGGAGCGTTCAGTGTCGACAAATAGTTGGAACAAGTCAACGGAAGTGAATTTTTTCGATGTAAATACGGTCGATCCAGGGTCAGCCTGGTGTGCATATCGGACTGTGCGCATATTCTGTGCGGATACTGAGTACAGTAGTGACTGTCGGTACGATTAGCGACGTCGTCGGGCGCGTTTGACCTTCGCGAGATCGGGAAAGTAGTGTTCCTGTGGGCCCGAGCCGCAACATGCCGTCGTGCTAAGAGGCATGGCGGCGCGCTCGTGATCTAGGTCGGCGCCAGGGCGTGCGCCCAGAAATCTTACATAACGAGGATAGCGGAGGTATGGCCGCGCGCGTGTCGGTCGAGGGCGCCGGGCCCTCGTACGCCTCGGTGCTGAACTTCAGGGGCAGTGACAGTAACAAAGAGAACATAGAGGCGATGGAGGAGGCGGCCGACGCGCCGCCGCGCCAAGACGACGAGGAAGAGGAGGGCTTCGTGCCCGTCATCGCGCACGGCAGGCGGCCGGGCAAGAGCCGCAGGGAGCGCGAGCGCAGGGCTCCGCCTCGCCCGCACAAGGCACCGCAGCCTCAGAGCGACCCGCAGCAACCAACTCAGGACCCACAACAACAATCGTCAGACCAGCAACCTAAGAAGTTTGTGGAGGCACCCATCCCAAAGGTCAACCCTTGGCAGGTATGTAAACATTCTCTATGAACTAGATATTAATGTAGTCTCAGTTACTACAAGCAGTGTGTTATGAAATATTTCATCAGTGTCCAATCAATACAGGTTATGACTTTATACCATGCTCATTGCATAAGCACTGCTAACTTATAATATAACCTATAAAATAACTTACTTGTAGCATAAACACTCACACTTGAGCCAATTGTTTCTAAATATTCTTATTTGCATATATATGTGTGTGAAATAACTATTTTTACATATATTTTAGATTATGTGGGCTTGAAAAAAATATAACTTGACTTTGGTCTCATGGCCTATATAGTGAAGTTCAAAGTACTACTGCTATATTTTTTGTATTGACAATATTAATGTAAATAGGAAATAGGAAACATGATTAAGAAGCAGGAAGTCTTTTGTTACATATTTATGTAATAATCATTTAATTCAGATGAATCTTATACTTTGTAGCATCCATTATTAAATTAATTTTAAAATGAAAAAATAAACTTATTATTGAGCCTTTAAACACCCTTTTTTGTGAAATAATTCAAATTAACATCTCAATAAAGTATTTTATGAAGCTGTTTTGGTACAGTGGTACTTTCAGTCAAGCAGACTGACTGTAAACATGATGGTTGTGTGTTTGATTCCTGCTTAGTGTAATAGGTATATATAAATTATACACTACACTTTGCTACACTTTGTTGTTCTGGTAAGACTGAAATGCAGTATTGAGTTCTGCTAAACAATACATAATGTCTTGAATTCAGGTTAGGTCAGGTTAGGTTATTTGTGGCATAGTGTGAATCTAAAAAACTATAGTATTTTAACATTTATATATAAAATCATTATTTAAACAATGAAGTGTGACATTCTGCGTCTCAATG
Source organism: Philaethria dido (assembly GCA_033558755.1). Classification (NCBI taxonomy): domain Eukaryota; kingdom Metazoa; phylum Arthropoda; class Insecta; order Lepidoptera; family Nymphalidae; genus Philaethria; species Philaethria dido. Next base: position 28,577 of record JAKGSA010001825.1, on the reverse strand, counting down.
AATTTGGACAGATTGCATAAAATGGAGTGTCTTAACACTAGGCTGTCACTACCTGATATTTGAGAGGGATATGTATCTAAAACACTTCCATATTATCATCTAGCTTTGTTGACATATACCTGTGCTGCCTTATTTCTCTAAATGAGAGCATTGTTTTTTTTATGCTAAGCTCTGCCCCTACAGACGTTGCTCAGTCAAAAGTTATTGGCCCATACAAATATAAACTATTCATTCGCTTGTATTTAAAGGCTTAATATTTGCTTGCTTTAATTATACATTTAACTTATATTACAAGTTTTTAAAAATTTCTACAGCTTTATTTTTAGCAGTTTTTGTTAGTTTCTATTTTTTGTTACATTTTTATAGTAATATGACTTTTTTTCTTATATTTAATGGGTAGAAGATAAAGAGATATGCAGTTTAGTTCTTGTAGAAAAAGCTTACCTATATTATTAATCTGTCTTATGCCTTATTCTAATTAGATCTAAAAAAAAAATTGAAACTACTTTATTCAAATGTTACATTTTATTAGTTAAATTCATAACCAATTTAAGTAATTATCTTACTCATATCTTATATTTTACGATGCAGGCGTAACAATTCTTCTTCATAGAAGTAATCCATAGAAAAAATAATTTATTTTTTTCAAAAATTTTACTATTTTTTTAAAGCTATTAAAGATCTTCAAAATCTGATATGTTCTTATTTTTATTCTAAAAGTTTATGATATTACAATCAGCAGGTCATTTCTAGTATGCGTTTCAAATGCAAAATTATTGACATCTTTTCAAATTTGGTTAGGGACAGAGAGGAACTCTATCATTGAAGGTGAGCATTAATGCACATGTTTAAGGTCCCCTAAGCCACCTGAGTTGCTAGTACCAGATTTTGTTCAAAGCTCCTCTGGATGTAAGGAGATGGGCTCCGCAACTCCCTGGTGGATCCATGATTCCATGGATGGCTAATAAGTGTCATTTCTGTTATATTATAACTATATATAAAAAATATTTGATTTATGAATGATAAATATTTTAGCCTCTTTCCACTCATTTTAAATGAAAACGTAAAGACTCAGAATATTATTGAAATGACCCTACAATCTTTTAAATTTATGTAATACTATCTAATATTACATACATTTATATGATATGTATCTATATATTGAGATTAAATTACATAAAATCTTTATAAATTTCATGCTATTTGTTGTACTGATGTACATACATATACATACATACATAGCTTCACGCTGTATCCCACATATAGCAGGGTAGGCAGAGGGAACCTAGTGTTAAGACACTCCGTTCCCCACTTTCCTCTAAATTGAGGCATTGCGTGCTGTGTGGCGGAAATCAACGCCGCGCCATAGCGACTAGACTATACTGATGGCTAAGCTATATTACTATAAAGTTACATATAGATATGTTCAGCAGTTTTTGCATGAAAGACTAACAGACATTCATCGTCACAATTTTTGCATTTTAAACATTTTTTTTTTAACTTCACGCTGTATCCCGCATATAGCAGGGTAGGCAGAGGAATACTAAGAACCTAGTGTTAAGACACTCCGTTCTCTTTCAACAAATCCGTTACCCACTTTCCACCAGATTGAGGCATTGCGTGCTGAGGGGCGGAACTCAACGTGCTTTGCTTTGTTACCAAACCTAGAAAATGAAAAAATCCACTTCCTGGAGTGGGAATCGAACCCACAACCTGTCGCGTTTACAGTCGCACGCTTGTGCCTCAAGACACGACAGGCTTTTTAATATTACTTTATGTAATATGGCAGTATGACAAATATTGCGCAATTTTAGGTAACTTTGCCTTATATTATCTAGATAGTGAGAAAATTAGTCATCTATGTTTGAATTGTACGAGCATCTATTAACAACAGTTTTTTCATACTACTTTGAAGTTATAAGGAATAGTTAGCAAAAAATATGATTTAATTTATTTTCTAGTGTACGTCTAGACGTCTGTCGTGGCGTAGAGGCAGAAGTGTGCGACTGTAAACGCGACAGGGTGTGGGTTCAATACCCATTCAGGAAATGAAATTTTCATCATTCAAATCATATTTATTATTTTCATCTCCCTTGGCTCAGGTAGCTTAAGGCAACGTTGGTTCCACCACTCAGCAGCACTTATCACCTCAATTCGAAGGAAGGTGGGAACAGAACTATGAAAATGGGTGTCTTTATCATAGACACCGGGTTTCTGCCTGCCCTGCTATACGAGATACAACATGAAGATTTAAAAAGCAAACATAGACATTCCTGGCAAGGATATTATGTTTGGATTCAGACATGTGTCCATATTTTGATGTGATAGAGAGTGGAGTGTCTTGACATGAGGTTCTCTTTGACTACCATGCAATGCCGGTGAAGGTGTGATGTTTGAACTTAATGTTAGCACCAGGACTAGGATGAAGAGACGATAATTTTAAATTGTTTTTAAAAATCATTTATATATTTTTAGAAAGAATGTTCTCAATTGCGTCAACAACATTTTGTGTATGTAACTGCATAACTTTACTGGATGAACCAATTTTGGTGATTTTTTTATTTTTTTTTTATGGACTGGATGGCAAACGAGCAGAAGGACCGCCTGATGATGAGAGTGGTTACCTTCGCCCATGAACATCTACAACACAAGGGATGGCCCACTAGATGCGTTGCCAACCTAAGAGGAGATACAGATGGAAAAGGGAGGATAATGTAGTAGTCCGCTATCGGAACCACCACATTTTGGGGAAAGGATGGGTGGGAAAGGGGAAAACCTGGCTTACATGCCATCGGAACCGGAACACATCATAGATATTTGGCGGTTCGTCTTTGACATGATAGTGGTCGCAGGCCAGACGGAGGACAAACCTCCTACCACCAAATGATTCTTTTTTATATGATAGCAATACTTTATCATAGTATATGCTTATGATGTGGTCCCATAAATATAGTTAAAGATTTAAGGTAGTTTTGAGTTATTCGAATGTAAATTCTTAATGCATTTTTCTTTGAATTTGGTTATCATTTTTTTAAATTTTAATTATTTATAGAAAACTTGTTATCTTCAGTTTAAATTATTGTAAATTAATTCTTTTAAATGGAAAGTGGTCATAAATATAATGTGATAATACATTTATATCATTATAAAAATGTACCAACCTGGTTTTTATACATATATGTATATTGAATTTTAAGCATTTTTTTATTATTATTATTTTTTCTTCTAACTTTACGCTGTATCCCCCATATAGCAGGGTGGGCAAAGGGAACCAGTGAACCTACTGTTAAGACACTCCATTCTCTTTAAACAATTCCGTTCCCCACTTTCCGCCGAATTGAGGCATTGCGTGATAAGTGGCTGAACTCAACGCCGCGCTTTGCCTTCTTATCAAACCCAGGAAATGAAAATACTAAACTAAACATTTTCTGGAGTGGGAATCGAACCCACAACCTGTCGCGTTTAGAGGCACGCTTGTGCCTCTGCGCCACGACAGGCGAAGGTTAAATTAATTCCTAAATAAAATGAATATAAAGATATTTGCAGTTTTACAAATATCTTTGATGATATTAGTTTTTGTTGGCGATTTTTTTGTTTGGTTTTTATTTGATTTATTTTATGGTAATATTAGCTTTTAATAAAGGCGCAGAGGCACAAGTGTGCGACTGTAGACGCGACATGTTGTGGGTTCGATTCCCACTCCAGGAAGGAAGGAACTTTAGTATTTTTATTTTCTGGGTTTGGTAACAATGCAAAGCACATGAGTTCCGCTACTCAGCACGCAATGCCTGAATTCGGCAGAAAGTGGGGAACAAAGTGTTACACGCCACGAACACGTAGGTTTTCAGGTTCCCTCTGCCTGCCCTGCCATATGCGGGATACAGCGTGAAGTTAAAAAAAACCTACATTTACCTCTAAAGCCGGAGTCCCAATTACGTAAAATGACCTTTTATTAACAGATAATTATCATAGCTTTCATACAAGATAGAATGCCGTATATAATATTTTAGTTCCTACGTGACCGTAAAAGTCAAAGTTCAAGATTTTCTAAAGAAAGGCCAGTCGATATATACCAACTATTGGCAGTGTTTGAAAAGATTGTTTTTTTTTTTCGTTTTTTTTTTTAATTGGGTTGTCGCTTTGAATTTATTTGTGTGGAAGATGGCCTTTTGGCATTTGAGATAAGCGGTTGGGTAATACGTTTTTTTTTCGAAAAATTATTTTAAAATTGTATTGGAAGATACAGGCGTAGATAAGGGGTATAATAAATTTAAGATTTAGGAGAATCAATTACGCTTGTCGTGGCGCAGAGGCACAAGTGTGTGACTGTAAATGCGACAAGTAGTGGGTTCGATTCCCATTCCAGGAAATGTAAAATTTAGTATTTTCATTTATTGGGTTTGGTAACAAGGCAAAGCGCGGTATTGAGTTCCGCCACTCAACACGCAATGCCTCAATTCGGCGGAAAGTGGGGAACGGAATTGTTGAAAGAGAATGTCTTAACACTGGGTTCTCTGGTTCCCTCTGCCTACCCTGCTATATGCGGGTTACAGCGTGAAGTTAAAAAAAAAATTTTAGAATATTAATTTTCCCTCAAATTTTGAACCTACAACTATCGTTCACAAGTATACAATAATCGAAATAGATATATTTCTATCTAGTATTTGAATTCGCTACCTGTGTAGAGGTACTCATTGCAATAAGCCTAAGTAACCATTATTTGCACTTAACTCATTGTTTATAAATTAAACCATTTAGCTAGCATATTCAATCTTAATCTATGATAGAGACTAGGGATGGGCATTTAAAAAAGTCGATATCGACATATGATAATCGATGTTTTTACTCTAAAATGCGCGATTCGCGAAATAAATGATTTATTTGAACGATAAAAAAGGTAAACAGAGGAAACCTGAAAACATAGTGTTAAGGTACTCCGTTCTTTTAACATTTCCTTTCCCCATTTTCTGCCCAATTGGGCCATTGTACGCTGAGTGGCGGAACTCAACGCTGCGTTTTACCTTGTTACCAAAGTGAGGAAATTAATATATTAAATAGTCATTATTTTAAATATTTCATATTTACATTCCTAGAAATGTAAATCGAACCCACAACCTGTCGAGATTACAATCGCACGCTTGTGCCTTTGCGCCAGGACTGGCCTCTGTCCTTTCTCTTTATCTATAAAAAATGAATTTGATATTTAAAAAAGAAGTCTGAAAGAAATATATCGATAATATTAACTGATTGTCTCTTTAAAAAATATCAATAATTTGTCATATCGATATTCTTTGCCTATCCCTAATAGCTTCCCACGGGAACTTCTCTTCTTGATAGACAATGAAAGTACTGTGCTGGTCCTCATGTCGATTTTATATGTCAATTTCAATCAATTTTGTATCTGATGATAAAACTTGTTAGCATTAAAGGGGAATCAGTAGAAAGTGGGGAACGGAGTGTCTTAACGCTTCCTTCTGCCTATCCTGCTATAAACGGGATACAGCGTGAAGCTGTGCATGTATGTATGTGTAATTAGAGATTAGATTACTGTCATGTCGTGGCGCAGAGGCACAAGCGTGCGACTGTAAACGCGACAGGTTGTGGGTTCGATTCCCACTCCAGGAAATGTTAGTGTTTTCATTTCCTGGGTTTGGTAACAAGGCAAAGCGCGGCGTTGAGTTCCACCATTCGCACCATTCGCGGTGCACGCAATGCCTCCATTCGGTGGAAAGTGGGGAACGGAATTGTTGTAAGAGAACGGAGTGTCTTAACACTAGGTTCTCAGGTTCCCTCTGCCTACCCCGCTATATGCGGGATACAGCGTGAAGATTACTATTTGACATTAGGCGGAGATATCGCCATAATTTCACAATATTATTTCTTGCGTGGGGATCAAACCCATGACCATCATGTTTACATTAAGACGATATTACACTGCACCTATGATGGCCTCAAAAAATACAGCCAAAAAAAATATAAAATTTCAAAGGCTTTGATTTAATTCTAAATTTGTAACACATACAAGGAAGTATAGTGGTGGTTATGTACATCAATGGGGTAGCCAGTTCGATTCCGCTTAAAACAATTATTATTTACATACCACACAGTTATTGGTAGCTCTTTAGTAAGTTGGAAACGTTTCAAATATCGTTTGGCTGGTAACTGAGGTTGCCGATATCGGTCAAGTGTATGATGTTATGTATGTATACTCGTTTTGAAATGAAAATATATTATAACTAGCTTTCCGCCCGCGGCTTCGCCCGCGTCGAATTCGGTTATGTCGCGCGACGTGTAAGGAGTAGCCTATAGTCTTTCCCAAGGTCTAGACTATTTGTCAAAAAAAAAAATTATAAAAAATAAAAATATTTTTTTTATAAAAAAATTTTCGCGATAAAAAATATTCCATGTCCTTTCCCAAGTTCAGTTCTACCTACATACCGAATTTCATCAAAATCGGTTCAGTGGTTTAGGCGTGAAAGCGTAACAGACAGACATACAGAGTTACTTTCGCATTTATATTATAATATAAATGAAAATCTATATATATAAAATTCTTGCGTTACTTAGTGACTGACAGACAACGTATAGGTGAAAGTAGAAACATAGAAACGTTTTTGTTCTCTTTGTGTATTGAGTATTTCTTTATATTGTTATATAAGTGAAGGAAAAACTGGTTACCTTTTTATGAAAACTATGCGAATAGAGATACTTTCCCTGTGAAAACTGGCATAAATATAGTGTACGTGGTGTTAGGAGTGTTAAAAACGTATATTTTGATATATTTTATAATAACTAGTGTCCCCATTGACGCGTTAACAACGCGTTGTCTTTAGCAATGTATAGATATGTCACTTTATATAAACATGGACGTCAAACCATTTTAGTGTGTGTAACATTTATTTGGTTAATTTAATATACGTTTTATGGATTGTTTAAAAAATGCTAGCTTTTTGCACTCCTTCACTGTATAAACGGTAAGTGTGCCAAGTTTCATACTCCTCCGTCCGCGTAATTTTTATTATTATTCATATTTAGGCTTTGAATCGACTTAGACTGTATTTGGTTTGATACGTAACCACTGAGCCACGATAGCGTCATTTGTAAGAATTTAATAATTATTATTATCATAATTCTTGTTTCACAGAAATATTTCTTTTGTTTTTATAATAAAATGAATTTAGTTCATTAGTCGGGTTTTTTAAATCGTTCTTAGTTATTCCCCGGTTTTTGAATTAATAATGTATTTGTTGATAAATTAATAATTGTTATTTTAAGAATTTATTTTTTTATATACATACCATACATACATACATAGCTTCTATCGTTGTATCCCGCATACAGCAGGGTAGGCAAAAGGAACCTAGTGTTAAGACACTCCTTTCCCCACTCAATATTTTTAAATTTAACTTAAGTAGTTTTGACTATAAAGTGTAAAATCAACTTTTATTCTCTTCTCCGTAAAAAAATCTGAAAATCTTCTCTACTCTCTCTTTCTCTTCTAGTGTCAAGTAACGTACATGACAAGTGTCATGTTTATTTTTTTTAGCTTCACGCTGTATGCATATAGCAGGGTAGGTCTAGGGAACCTAGTGTTAAGACACTCCGTTCCCCACTTTCCGCCGAATTGCGTAAAATATGTAATTTCGATTATTATTATTAACGTGGGGAACTGAATTGTTGAAAGAGAATGGAGTGTCTTAACATTAGGTTCTCTGGTTCCCTCTGTCTACCCTGCTATATGCGAGATACAGCGTGAAGTTAGAAAAAAAAAAAACAAAACTACACTAATAAAACTGGATAAACAATGATAATTTTGTTCCACTTTTCGCTCGAAACACATTAATACATGACAATATATATAAAATTCTTTAGTTAGTCATTGAGTGACTGACAGACAACGCATAGATGAAATTTCTACAAACGCAACACGTTGTGGGTTCGATTTCCACTCCAGGAAATGTTAAAGTTTAGTATTTACATTTCCTGGGTTTGGTAGCAAGGAAAAGCGCGGCGTTGAGTTCCGTCACTCAGCACGCAATGCCTCAATTCGGCGGAATGTGGGGAACGTAGTGTCTTAACACTAAGTTCTCAGGTTCCCTTTGCTACCCTGTTGTGTGCAGGATACAGAGTGAAGTTAAAAAAAAAATAATTAAAAAAAAAAAATGTTAAAAATTGTTAACACATATTTTAACTGGATTAATCTCATACGTTTTAATATTCGGTAATTCGGTACTTCTTAAAATAGTTTCATTTAATACATGCATATTACTTTTTTTTATTTCTGTCGTCATACCCCACACGGATTCGAACACGTGACCCCACATGGTGCGTGGAATGTTCTAGTAGGTTAAGATCGATTCGTCACTGTATCTTATTATCGCGTGTTATGTTGTAAGTGATAACGATGTAGTCAGTTCTAACCTCAAAACGCCACGTGGTCGCCAGTCAGCTGTCAATGTTGCCGTTTGTAAAAAATATATATATATATATATATATATATATATATATATATATATATATATATATATATATATCTCTTTATATATATATATATATATATATATATATATATATATATTTATATATATATATATATATTTAATTTAATCTAGTTTTTGGGTATTGGGGAGGGGGTTATTTTTTTTTTTTTTTCATTTATTACAGATCTATTCTGATTTTATCTATTTAATAATAATTTGAAATATTTTTATGATTAGGTTATTTATATATAGTTTCATATTTTATTTGTATATTACCTTTTACCATAATCAGTTTCGTTTGATTTTTTAAATGCTTGACAATGATTATTATTATTGATTAAATTTTATGATAGCTAGTATTTATGTAGTACATTAAATTTAGTTACGATGTAAATAGTTTTTGAGTTATTCGTAATAATTTTTGTCGTTTTTATGTTAAATGTTATATTATAATATGCCCTTGATAATTTTTGAAACATTTGAATGAATCTTAGCGTTCAAAGTGGATAAAGCCCAATATTCAAGATTCCTTTACATACTCAGTTAGTTTAATAAAAACGTGGCAAAAAGTCTCCTTGTTATTTTTTTTTTTTCTAACAAAATGTATGAACTATATGCCAGTTCAGTGTTTAACATGTATATCACATGTACGTTTAATCTCGAATTCAAGACATTGCATGTTGAGTGGCGTAACTCAACGCCACGCCTTCTCTTACCAGAGCGAAGAAATTGTTTTTTTTTGTTCTTTTTTTGCTTCACGCTATATCTCGCATGTAGGCAGAGGGAACTCGAGAACCTAGTGTTAAGAACTACGTTATTCTTCAACAATTCTGTTCACCACTTTAAAATAATTTTACATATATATATATATATATATATATATATATAACTATTACGCGTGTCGTGGCGCAGAGGCACAAGCGTGCGACTGTAAACGCGACAGGTTGTGGGTTCGATTCCTACTCCAGGAAATGTAAAATTTAGTATTAACCCAAGACATGAATTCTTGGGTTTGGTAACAAGGCAAAGCGCGGCGTTGAGTTCCGCCACTCAGCACGCGGTGCCTCGATTCGGCGGAAAGTGGGGAACGGAATTGTTGTAAGAGAATGGAGTGTCTTAACACTAGGTTCTCTTGTTCCCTCTGCCTACCCTGCTATATGCGGGTTACAGCGTGAAGTTAAAAAAAAAAATATAACTATTACCTCGAGTGGAAATCGAATCTTCAACTTATCGCGTTTACTGTCTCTTTGCGTCACGATGGCCTCTATATCTCATATAGTATTATTGTATTAATGAATTATTCTTAGTATAAGAAATTATCAAAATTATGGATTTACCACAGATAACGTTATATAAAAAAGTATAAATTGAATTATAAAAGATTATATGTATCTAAGCCGCGTGCCTGAAACTGATACCGATAAAATATATATATATATATATATATATATATATATATATATATATA
>JAKGSA010001825.1:790-13512 GCA_033558755.1 Philaethria dido | reverse complement strand
AACTCAACGCCGCGCTTTGCCTTGTTATCAAATCCAGAAAATGAAAAATGGCATTTCCCGGAGTGGAAATCGAACAGATGTTTCTTTATACTGTTAAAAAGTGGCAAACTAGCAAAAGAACTATCTGATGGTAAGTGGTTACCTTCGTCCATGGACATCTTCAACACTAGAGGAGTTGTAAATGCATTGCCGGCCTTGAAGGTGTAGGAGTCTGTACACTTGACTCTTGAAAAGACCGAAATTGTAGCGCTGATCTTCCATAATTTTCACGTACGTGGAAAAGACCTTGAGAAGAACTCACGTTTGAAGTTTAGTGAAGGCTTTACATATAGATGTAGTTTAGTGGAATTAAGGTATTTTTTTGTCGTATTATGAAAACATGAGTGTAGGAAGTAAAGACTGATTGCCAGATCAACTTCTTATAATCTTCTCTTTTTATCTCTTTAAATAGATATTGCGTTTTACGGAGTTTAACGTCGCATTTTGTACAGTTAATGATAAATTTGAACAGGTCTAAAAATAAAATGATTTGTAACTGTTTTTAACGTGAAATTTCGAATTTAAGACCGAAAGTAATATCGGCTAATCTTTCAGTAACGTTCAGCTAATTAGTAAGGTCAGCCGTCAGCTCCTAAATTATATGATCAGCAAAGTAAATTGTTAGGTTAGTTACATTTGGCATCAAAATATATATGTATTATTTCATACTTAGTTTATTAAAAATAGAAGCTTCACGCTTTATCCCGCATATAGCAGGGTAGGCAGAGGGATACAGAGAACCTAGTGTTAAGACACTCCGTTCTCATTTTCTAACATTTTCGTTCCCCATTTTCCCCCGAATTGAGGCATTCTGTGTTGAGTGGCGGACTCAACGCCGCGCTTTGCCTTGTTACCAAACCCAGAGTGGTAATCGAACCGGTGGAAAGTGGGGAACGGAGTGTCTTAACACTAGGTTTCCTCTGCCGACTCTGCTATATGTGGGATACAGCGTGAAGCTATTTATGTATGTATGTTCAGTATTCTGTGATAAGAATAACCGCGGCGTCGAGTCCCACCGTTTTACACGAAATGTCTCGTAAACTGAAAACGGAGTGTCTGGACACTACCGTCTCTGACTATCTTAATATATGGAAGAGAAGTGTGAACCTGCCTTTTTTATCATCGATAGCTATTTTTAGCGTCAATTTTTATATATTTTTACATAATAGGTGTATGGCGAGTCTTACATCACGTAGTCTCAAGGTTGCCCACCTCTACGTGTAGTATAACTGTAAATACATCACACGTATTGTAATAATAGAAAATATAAACATTTTGGTTTTTATAAGAGAAAGTGTAATAATAACTTTAGAGGATTTTTTGAGGTTGAGGCACAAGCGTGCGACTGTAAACGCGTTAGGTTGTGGGTTCAATTCCCATTCCAGGAAATGAAAATTTTTCATTTCCTGGGTTTGGTAACAAGGCAAAGCGCGGCGTTGAGTTCCGCCGCTCAGCACGCAATTAAATACAGAGGAACAGAGTGTCTTAACAGGTTAACCGCTGCCTATCCTGCTATATGCGGGATACCGCGTGAAACTAAAAAAAAAATAAAATCTCGCGACTTCGTTTCCGTGGATTTTAGGTTTCCTAAACCTAAAATTTATTTTTTTTATTTTCGCAGATATTTTAGGATTGTTCTCTTAACGTTCCCCTACACTCCCCAAGGAGTCAATTTTACCTTTAGTTTAGTTAATTTCATGCTTTATTTCTCATAGAATGGTAATAAAGATCCTAGTGCCACGACACTCCGCGTTCTTCCGGAATTATAACATTGCGTGTTAAGAGACGGAACTCAACGCCGCCCTTTGTATTATTATACTATATTTATATGAGTATAAACATTTTACAGATTAAAAAAATTTGCTAGGTTTGGTTATTAGGCAAAGCGCAGAGTTGAGTTCCGCCACCCAACGCGCAATGCCTCAATTCAGCGGAAAGTGGGGAACGAAGTGTCTTATCACTAGGTTCTCAGGTTCTCTCTGCCTACCCTGCTATATGCGGGATACAGCATGAAGCTAAAAAAAAACTGCAGTTAAAACTGCAGCCAAGCTATATATATAGCTATACCTAAGTATAAATACTGAGGTATATAGCTTGGTACTTAAAAAGATCCTAGTGTCACGACACTCCGCGTTCCTCCCGAATTCATTCAACAGTGCACTTTATCTATTTTACTAATTAATTATACTACTTCATACAAATATAAGTAGAAAGATAGCATTTTACACGTCCACGAGGGTACGTAGCATCCCCTACGTAATGTCAAGGACACTGTAAGGGGTGGCAGCTGCGTTGTATACCGCTTTAGGGTTCCCCGAAGAGGGTTGAAATGTGCATAACTTTTAATTTGGCCCCAAGTGAAGGGTTTCCATCAAGTTGATACTTTGTTATGTGAGTTATATCGATTTTTGTTCAGATTTTTGAAGTGTTTTTCACTTTGGGTAAGTTTCACTTGACACTTTCCATGTATTGGTTTAATTCGAAATGTGCACATGTGTCCGGATCCAATGACAATACAATTTTTAATAGCATGAACCTGATGTCCTTGATAGGACCAGGATAATGAGAAAAACTTTTTTGGTGTGTATTTATTATACTTTCTTTTTCATTCATTATTATTACTTCGTAATTGTGTAGATTGAGATTTTTTGGGCTTCTATAAATACTGTAAAGACATAATTCCCTCGGGCGGGAAACGAACCCACAACCAATCGAGTTTACGGTACTACTGCGCTACAATGGTTCAAAATATTACAATAATTCTTACAAACAAGAGTCGTATAAATGGTAATACCTATTATAGTTTTTATTTGATGATGCAAAGCTGTCAAGGCTGCCTTTTTTTTGACAATATTAAGTGTGTAATTTAAATATAAATACACCAATAAATATGATTTAAGATGTTTTATGTTAGTGTTTGTTATCACTATCATGTCATATTAGTGATAAATCACTCCCTAATCTCTTTTTCATTGTGTAAAAATATTACTTTTGAGGAAGTAGAGGGTAGTAAAATTGTGCTTCTTCTAATATACATACATAACTTCACGCTGTATCCTGCATATAACGGGTAGGCAGAGGGAACCAGAGAATCTAGTGTTAAGACATTCCATTCTCTTTCAACATTTCCGTTCCCCACTTTCCGCTAAATCGAGGCATTGCGTGTTGAGTGGCGGAACTCAACGCCGCGCTTTGCCTTGTTACCAATCCCAAAAAATGAAAATACTAAATTTTACATTTCCTGAAGTGGGAATCGAACCCACAACCTGTCCCGTTTTCAGTCGCACGCTTGTGCCTCTTCGCCACGACAGGCGATTTTTTTCTATTCTACCCTATATCCCACACATAGCAGAGTAGGCAGAAGGAAGCTGAGTACGTAGTGTTAAGACACTCCGTTCTCTTTTAACATTTCCACGTTTAAAGCTCCATAATTAAAAAAACTGAACTTTAACATCTCCGTTCCCCACTTTCCGCCGAATTGAGGCATTTTTTAAACTGTGTTTTATTTTTGAAGCTACGTGCTAAATAACGGAACTCAACGCCGTATGTGCAATCAATTATGGTCTTTTGTTATATTTAATAAGAGAAGGCGCCATTTGTGTAAGCAACCTATAATAATATGTGCGATGCAAACATACTTTCATAGTGTTGGGTTTTCGCTGTCAAGGTTAACTTATATTACGAGGTATAGTGCTTTAGTAACGTTTTATAGCTTTTGTTGTATGCTTAACCTGGTTTTGAGGTATGTGGGTTCGAATCTTGTTAGTAAAACCTAAGCTTTTTGACTGAGTTTACTTGAGAATTGAAATGAAGTGATAAGAAAGAAAATTTCGAAAATAATGCCTGTCGTGGCTTGAGGCACAAGCGTGCGACTGTAAACGCGACAGGTTGTCGGTGCGATCCCCACTCCAGGAAATGTAAAAGTTAGTATTTTCATTTCCTGGTTTTGGTAACTAGGTAAAGCGCGGCGTTGAGTTCCGCCATTCGGCGCGCTGTGCCTCAATTCAGCGGAAAGTGAGGATCGGAGTGTCTAAACACTAGGTTCTCAGGTTCTCCTCTGTCTACCCTGGTATATGCGGGATACAGCGTGAAGCTAAAAAAAAAATTAAAGACGAATAGATATGAAGTTTGTATCGCAAATTAAGTATTGTTAGTCTTTTTTTTTAACTTCACGCTGTATCCCGCATATAGCAGGGTAGGCAGAAGGAACCACAAAACTTAGTGTTAAGACACTCCATTCTCTTTCAACTTTCCACTTTCCGCCAAATTGAGTGACTTTTTTCCCTAGCTTAATGCTTTTAATTAGAGGTAGAGAGTACCTAATGTTAAGACACTTTGTTTTTTAAATTTATTTTTTTGAATAGAAAGCTAATGTTGTGTATGAATAACAATAACGTTCCTTATTTTAGAGCATTTTCAAATGAATCGGTGAGTGCAGAAACAACGTAAGTCCGGGTTTTCAAATTTTGCAGGAGAGAGAAAAAATTGTATAAGTTAGCTTTCTAAGCTAGTTTAAATCGATGACGAATTTGTGCATTTCTTGTGACTTACGTTGTTTCTGCACTCACCGATTCAAATATCTACGATCGTTGTAAAATATATTGGAAAAACATTACAGGCCAAGTAGAGGTATTAAAAAAAAAAGAAAAAAAAGGACAAATATTTACAATGTATATAAATAAATTGTAATAAAAGTAACAAAGAGAAAAAAAAATGACATTGAAACAAAAAATATATTATATAAAAGAATGAGAACAATGAATCAACATTTTTTTTATAGCGTACCGTTTTTTTTAAGCTTAGAAGGGTAGTCAGGTGGAACCTAGTGTCAGGACACTCCATATACCATTTTTCTCCAATATTCGAGGCAGTGAGCGTTAAGTGGAGGAATTTAGTACTGCAGTATGTTTTTTTATATTTCCCTGTGAGGGGACGGGGTTGGAATACAATTCCCCTCCGCCGCTAGATAGCGTCCCGTAAGAGGCCAGTAGACAAACAGTGGCGAACCGCCAAATATCGACTGATATGTTCCGGTTCGATGACATGTGAGCCAGATTTTCATTTCCAACCATCCTTTCCCCAGAATGTAATAGTTTCGATGGTGCACTCCCGCTCCCATCTAAACACTAGGTAGGCAACGCATTAACAACACCTCTGGTGTTGTACATGTCTATGAGCGAAAGTAACCTCTTACCATCAGGTGGTCCTTCTGCTCGTTTGCAATCCGTTAACAATAAAAAAAAATACCCAGTGTAGAGAAATGAAAGTAATTTAATTTAGTCACGAGGGAATCGAGCCCACAACCAGCTCCTTATAAGTCAGACGTTGTACCACTGCACTACGATGGTCTTAAAGGCTATTAATATAAAATTAACGCGTGTCGTGGCGCAGAGGCACAAGCGTGCGACTGTAAACGCGACAGGTTGTGGGTTCGATTCCCACTCCAGGAAATGGGATTTTTCATTTCCTGGGTTTGGTAACAAGGCAAAGCGCGGCGTTGAGTTCCGCCCCTCAGCACGCAATGCCTCAATCTGGCGGAAAGTGGGGAACGGATTTGTTGAAAGAGAATGGAGTGTCTTAACACTAGGTTCTCTGTCTACCCTGCTATATGCGGGTTACAGCGTGAAGTTAAAAGTTATATAAAAATATATTTATGTTTACATTCACTCTGTATCCCGCACGTATCAGGATAGGCAGAGGGAACCTGAGAACCTAATATGTGACACTCCGTTCTCTTAAGGTTTCTGTTCTGAATTATAAAAATAAAAATTAACAAAAGAAAAACAAAAGTAGAAAAACAGTAAAATTGTTTAACCTAATTTACAATTTCGTGTTAAAATCTTAACATACCAGGATTTGAAGTCGATTCTTCTGGATGCCGTCCAAGCGTTTTGGCCAATTAGCCTATTCTGTGTCGTTTGCATGGAATAGTTGGTTAGGTGTTTGTGATAATTTATGATACTTCTTAGATTTTTTTTAAATATTCTTTTTTTAAAAATGGCATTTTTTATAACACAAGTGGTTATGATTTAAACTATTAAATTATACCTACCTACCTAACTCCACGCTTTATCACTAGCAGGGTAGCTAGGGTTCCGGAGCGCCAAACGTTACGGTCCCTGAATACCTCTTTCTCCTCGTCCACAGTCATTAACCTCTTCATGTATGCTGTCCGGGTCCTTATGCTTGTTACGTGACCTATAAGTATTCAATTTTTATTTTTTTTAATTTGCAATAGTATCTGACTTTGCAATAAAATAAATAGTCTTAATATAATTGGAATCAAAAATCAGATGATTTATGCTAATACGCCTATAGTATTTTTATTTCTTGGGTTTGGTAACAAGACAAAGCGCGGCGTTGAGTTCCGCTACTCAACAAGCAATGCCTCAATTCGGCGGAAAGTGGGGAAGGGAATTGTTGAAAGAGAATGGAGTGTCTTAACACTAGGTTCTCTGGTTTCCTCTGCCTACCCTGCTATATGCTGGATATAGTGTGAAGTTAAAAAAAAAAAAAAACAAAATAAAGGACATGAAAATCGCCATCGTGTCGTAGTGGAACAGCGTTACACAGCGTTTGTAAACGCGATAGTTGTCGGTTCGTTCCTTAGTCAGGAGTATGATAATATTTAAATTATTTTATCGCTTTCCCTCGTTTTGGTAAAACAATGGACTGCAATGCTGCAAGCAATGTTCTGTGTTCTGTCAAACATGCAGTGTTTCGAATTAGAACGGGAAGGGGAGAGTCTCGACACTAGGGTCTCTTATAAAAAGAGAGAAAGAGATCTACTACTATGTGGACAATATATTATTAGATATAACCTATATTGTAAAAAGCTGTATAATTAAAACTGTTCATAAATAAGAAATATAACAATAAAACTAAAAATAATAATTATTATGATAGTTAAGAATAAAATATAGAAAAATCTGCTTGAGTTAGAAATTAGGTAGAACAAATGTATAAATATATAATAGAACTAGTCTGTAAAATTTGGTATAAAGAAAAACTATTTGTTTCTGCTTAAAAAAAAATATTTACCGCTGATTAAAATAACAAGATACATAAAATCTCTGGTTTCGCCAGAGACACGTGGGTCAATAAAAAAACTAAAAAAGAAAACAGAACTATATGGACTAGAGCGCGAAGCTGAAAAAAATAACAAAATTAATGTAATGTATACAATTACTAATTGAAACCATGATGAATCAAACTTCAAGAACTAGATACAACTAGAAGTAACTGAAGTATATAAAATATAAGTGTTCTAACAACACGATGACACATAGTTTGTGTGTTTTTAACTGGGCTTTGTTTTTTTTTTATAATGCTATTTGATATAAAGATAGAAGAAAAGAGGTAGAAATCACTTTTTTCTCTATATAGTAAGTGTTACCCTCAAAACGCATTTTTAGTGAGATATCACTATTTTCTATTTTTCTATGAATATCAGACCAAATGCGTTTCAAGTGACAAGACACATATGTATTCTTCAAAGGGGATTTGAACCCACAGCAGTCAGTTAGGCATATTGTAACCAAACCATTACAGTGTTAATTGAATTGTAATTACGCCATCGCCCGCAACTCCGTTGGCGTAGGACTTGATGATTCTTACCATGCTATTTCCATTGCTATACGATGAATCACTTTTTTTTTCGTTTTCTTAGGAATATTAAGTAAACCTTAAAGACTTTATACGACTCCTAAGAGAAATATGCCAATTTTTTAGTTTTCTTTGGCTTGATAGTTTCGGCGCAGCGCTGTTTGTTAGTCACTCAGTAACGGAAGCGTCTATGCATGTATAAATGAGCATTGTAGCCTAATCTAGCATTCTAAAGATTTTTTTGTCATTCCGGTCAGACAAACTGAAGCGTTAGGTTACGTATCACGACACGTAATATTTCAAAAGTATTGAATAAGTAGAACAGAGAGACCATAGCATTTGACTAAGTATATTCTGGTCATTCCGTAAGGGAGATATGAACAGCCAACAAACTTAAGGTACAATAATTTTGTTTACTTTATTTGATCGCCAAGTTGTTTACCATCGATTCCCTATTAGTTTCTTGAGACTTAAGAAGAATCGGCGCAAGAAACTTAACAGGAATTTCTTCTTTTCAAATTATCACTTCATAGAATTATATTGGTGCCAAGTTGGTCCCATTGGCCCAATCCGCCAAGGTCGCGTACAACGTCACTAACTGTCACAACAAACGGATGAACATATTCATTTGTCATGCTATTGTACACAATAGAGTATGTAAGTGATGTGTCGTTTGCGTGTGACTTGCATTCAATACTATCTAGTGCATTAGGATGTCCAATTTGGAGGTTATGGATGCGAATACAAATAAAGCTGGTTCACGCTTTCTCTCTCATTGCATAGGGTAATCAGAGATATTTTAGTGACCAGATACTTCTTTCGCTTTTTTTTACCAGAATTAAAGATATTACGTGTTAAGTGGTGGAACACAACACCGTATTTTATCTGACCAGAGCGGTGAAGGGAAAATAAATTTGAATTATATTTGTTATATTATTTGGATTCCAATATTTGTAATAGTTTGAAATGGTATATAATTTGTGGAGTACATAGACCATTATAGCACAGCTGGATAGCGGTTTGTAAGCATGATTAGTAGTGGGTTCGATCCCTACTCAAGGGAATTGATTAAATTATATATATTCAATTATTTTTATTTCTCCTCTCTTGATTAATATCTTCTCTTAAGATAAATGAAACAAGTTACAAAAGTAAGTGAAGAATATTTAAAAATATTAAAAACCATATTTCAATTTTGACAGACAGTCATTTTTATGTATCAATAAAGTGTCGAGTAATGGCAGACTTATTCACAACCTAAAGTTGAATAAACAATTTTGTAATAAGGTTGCTTCTGCTTTCTTATTAATATATCACTTTATATAGAAAAGAGAGACATGAAATGTCTTTTGGAATACCACAATCACTTTAATAGCCTGTTCTGTGGTGTATTCGTTTTCAAGGTAGACTTTTTAATATTTAAATTTCATTTGTAAATACTGTTTTTTGTTATTTAAATACTTTTCTATCTTAAAGTATTTGATTTTGTAAAGTATTAACCCTAAAAGCAAAACAAATCCCAGTATGTATTAATATTTAAAAAGTCTAATATATGCAAGTTGATTTATCCACCTATTCACGCCTGTTACAGATATATAAATTCGTTCTTCATTCCAACCACTTTCCATGCTGGGTAAAGAATTTAAATTAAGCTATTCCAAGTCAACCTCTTCAATATTCGTTTTTTACATAGAGTTTTTGTATCACCATCATTACTGTTATCCTTTTAAAGCTCAAAATAAACAAATAAGGTGACAGACGCAGTTCTGGCCAGACGCCAACGCCGCAGAGTGACGAAAAAAGTAATTGTACGAAAACGTCGATAGTCGTAGGTACTCCTACTGCGCTGGCTTCCAAATTGTTTTAACCTTTAGACGTGTGCTGTAGGGAAATTCTATTTAAATTACTTTAAAAGAATTTTTGTGAAATGCATATTATTTCAGTTCTTTCTCTACCCTTATAAGTCAAAGCGTGGCGTTGAGTTCCGCTATTCTATACGCCAATGTCTTGGCCTTTTGGCGAAAAGTGGAGAACGAAATATCTTGACACTACTCTCTCTGACTCTCTCTGACTACCCTGCAATGCAGGATCAAGCGTGAAGCTACGTATACCTGAACAATCTATGGATTAAGGGGAAGGAACCACTAGAAAGACATTCCGTTTTTAGCGAATCTATGACATGATTTGTTTCGTTATTATGCTTTTGTTTAATTTTGTGTATTCGAGAAAACATTTTGAGAAAATTCGACGTTTCGACCAATTTACAGTAGTACGTGACCACACAGGTAAATTGTATGTTGTTTGGATATTCTTGTTTGTACCGGTTCATATAATAAAAGCTTTGGGTTTCACAATCTACGGATGGACTACTGTAAAATGTTTAAAGTTTTCTAAAAATTTATTTTCAAACACTACAAGTGTACAATATTAATCCGGTTAAAATAGTTTCATTTATATATTAAATGTAATAATGGCCAAAGCCCATGGTCTTTTTAAATCTCTCCATTCTCCACTTTACGGTTTCCAGTGTCATTATATTTGGAATCCAAAATGCTTCCCGATTGTGTCGCTTTAGTGATTTTCCTAGACGGTCTTTCGAGTAGACCAATTTTGTTAACTTTCTTAATTGTTCTATTTGTCGACTTAGCCTTTATATTTCTTATAAATTCATTCATTCAAATACAAATCGAACGTTTATTAAATATAATGCCATTTATTCAATTGTAAAACTTTACATAGTGTGTTAGATATCTTTCGTCCTGTTATTTAACTGATAAGAAGATAGGAGAGGGTCATGATCACCATCTTTTGATCGGAAAGACCAAAATAAATTACACGTACCACCATCATATTGAAAATATTTTGGATAGTATTTTTTTATCCACTTTAAAAATAAAGAAGTTCTCAAGTGGATTGTCTTTTTATGTGTGATCTCTCCTATCTTTTTACTGGGTGAAACAGTTTTGATGATTCTTCTTGTATATGATAGCTAGTGCTTGTGATGTTTAAATTTAAATTTAAATTAGTTAATATCTGACGAGTAGTTTTTGAGTTATACGTAATAATTTTACTTTTTCGTTCATTCTATTTGAATTAGGTTTTTTTTTATTGAAACCTCAATTATTTTTACTTTTATTCATATGTACTCATATTTCTATAAATTATTTATTATTTTTTTGATTATTTATATAATCAAAGTGGCTACTGATTGTGGGACCTTGGATGTTATCTTTTATCATCGTCATCGATCAACGTTGGCGCTACGCTGAGTAACTTTACTTTGTCTTGTTTTTGCTTCCGATTTTTATGTTTTCTTAAAATTATAGAATATTTATAATAAAAATATACCTAAGTATAACACCTGTCGTGGCGCAGAGACACAAACGTGCGACTGTAAACGCGACAGGTTGTGGGTTCGATTCCCACTCCAGGAAATGGAATTTAGTTCCGCCGGAGTGAAGTTCCGCCACTCATCACGCAATGCCTCAATTCGGCGGAAAGTGGGGAACGGAGTGTTTTAACACTAAGTTCCTTCTGCCTACCCTGCTATATGCGAGATACAGCGTGAAGCTATGTATGTATGAATACTTAGTATAGTTATATCATGGCCAAATTCTTATTCTCTTCAGTCTAATGTGTTTTGGTGCATAAGCTATATTATGATAGAGTTTCCTCTAAGTTAATTTAGAAGTTTTTGCGTGAAAGAGTAACAAACATCTGTTCACCCTCAGAGATTTTCGCATTTATTAGCAGGATATTTCGAGCCCTTATAAAATAATTACGGACTAGTCTGATTGTACATGACAGGTTCCTGTAGTCTGGGTGGATAAAGCGTGGGATTGGGTCGTGCCACACAACACGCTGTCTGTCTTAGAAAGGAATAATACATGATTATACTCTTCCTGCTTTCTTTTGCAAAATATAGAAAATTCACGAGGATAATATAATAACAAATATAACAAGTTAGAATTTTGATAGAAATTGGTCATGAAGTTTTTATATTTAAATTATTTTCGTTGTTATTTGTTAAGACAATACGCGACGTTTAACCCCGCCACTCTCAACATACAATGTCCCAATTTATTGACTATACTGCTATGCGGAAAAATCATGTCAATCAATCATCATCACATAGAATATATCATCCCAGAAATTATGATAATAGATATCTCTGTTTTCTTCAACTATATGTTCATCACATTATCATGATCATCTGTAACTTAAGTAAATATCAATTAATAAAATGATTTATTTGATCAAAAGAAAAGTTATAACTTAGCACGTGTACATAAATCGAAAGTAGCACAGAACGTCAACTTGACAAGTCTTAAGTCTGAATTACTCAACCGTCTGCGACTGACATTTTTGCGGGACCTGCAACTCGGTGCATGATTGTGGTTCTTATGTTGACGAGATAAGAGCTTGTGCAACGTTGCTGGAAACTGAGTTAAATTGATACATTGGTTGGTAATCACGTGTGGTGTAAGTTATGAGAGGTTACAGTAAAAATAAGTTTTATTTAATTTATATTTAGGGGTTATTTGTAATGATTATACTGGTATTATATTGGTTAAAGCTACTATCATTTTCACCTAAGTACTGTTTTAAAGAAGTCATGAACGTAGTCTTAATGCGGATTGGTCCTCATCTGCTTTATGGCTTCGTTGTTTTTGTTATGTACTTTTTAGATTAGAATATAAGATTTTGGCTTGCACGACAAATTAATAAATCGTAATACTCATCAAAGAAAAATAAGGGACCTGACTTTAGTTGATAACTTACTTTTGACAATT
This sequence comes from Philaethria dido, assembly GCA_033558755.1. Lineage (NCBI taxonomy): Eukaryota > Metazoa > Arthropoda > Insecta > Lepidoptera > Nymphalidae > Philaethria > Philaethria dido. The sequence goes on along the minus strand of JAKGSA010001825.1, from coordinate 1,075 downwards.
TATTCTTATTCGTGTCCCCGTGAGAGGCGTTAACAACGCATTGCCTATATCATGCGTTGCTAAAGCTTTATATAAACATAGAGATGTTAATGCATTTTATACGCATTATTTAAAAAAAAAGAGTCGCTCTTCTATATGAACTATAAATATGCTAAATTTCATTTTCCTTCGTCCGCGTAATTTTTGTAAAAAAAACAAAGATTGTACTTCACTTATTAATAAAATCGTATGCTGATATTTATGAATTATTATTTTATTGTGTAATAAAAGACTGTTTGTCTTTTT
>JAKGSA010001824.1:0-35407 GCA_033558755.1 Philaethria dido | reverse complement strand
GAGGACAATGTAGTAGTCCGCTATCGGAACCACTACATTTTAGGGAAAGGATGGGTGGGATAGGGGAAAACCTGGCTTACATGCCATCGAACCGGAACACATCATAAGATATTTGGCGGTTCGTCTTTGACATGATAGTGGTCGCGAGCCAGACGGAGGACGAACCTCCTACCACCAAAAAAGTTTATTATAAAAGTAAAATAAAGATGAGAAAATTATTCAATGAAATGAAATTATTCTCCTTTTTCATTTCTATATTTCTATGTTACTTTTTAAATAAATACAAAATTATATATACTTACAATGCATATTGCATAATGACGCAAATTCTTTGGCATTGGCATTTGTCCTAAAATAGCGCACACGTGTCGATATGAATATCATTTTATATAGTAATTGTGAGTAAATTAAAAATAAATTTACTATAGGGAGAATTCTTCGACGAGTTTAAATCCCCCTACATATAATTTTTTTAAGCGATTTTTTTCATACACACATAGCTTCACGCTGTATCCCGCATATAGCAGGGTAGGCAGAGGGAACCCAGTGTTAAGACACTCAGTTCCCCACTTTTCGCCGAATTGAGGCATTGCGAGCTGAGTGGCGCGAACTCAACGCCGCGTCTTGCCTTGCTACCAAACCCAGGAAATGCAAAATTCCATTTCCTGGAGTGGGATTCGAACCCACAACCTGTCCCATTTACAGTCGCACGCTTGTGCCTCTATACCACGACAGGCGTTTATTAACACTGACACAATGTGGACTATTATACTATTATATTTGATTGATTTTATCCAAATAAGAATTATATATTTCGTTTGTGTAATAATTTCAAAAAATATTTTCTACGTAATCGAAATACTCTTCCGAAAGCTCTTAAACTTTAGCTGCTAAAGAAAACAATTGGAAAGCTTTATTGTGTCTAAATAATTATAATATATAAAGAACAGGAAGCATTGAATAAAAATTATTCATTTCCGTTCAGTTAAATTCAGTAGCTTGATAAAGTAATTTAAGAAATTCTTGAATTAAAAAGAATTTAATGTATTAATTTAATATAATAAAAAAGAGTTTTAACTTGTTTCCTGTCTTATTGGTAATTTATAAGAGCGTTCCAAAAAGTATTATGTCACTTTTTGTATCCGAATGTACTTGTTTCCAATAACTTGTTTATTTACTTAATTACTGTGTTCCTAAAGAAATTGGAACATCTGTTCTTCAGAATCTGTGATTCAAAAATTATATTTAATAAGAATAATACATACATACATACATAGCTTCACGTTGTATCCCGCATATAGCAGGGTAGGCAGAGGGAACCTAGTGTTAAGACACTCCGTTCCCCACTTATTTATTATTTATTTATCAAGAATAATGGAAACATATATATGCAAAAATAGGTAAACATAACGCAGCTTCGAGCTTAATCCAACATACCAGGGTAGTAAGAGAGTCACCTAATGTCAAGACACTCCCTTCGCCGTTTTCCGCCCAAATTCAAGACATTGCATGTTGAGCTGCGGAACCCAACGCCGGGCTTTGTCTTAAAATAAATACAATCCACCTCTGTAGTTCCACGCTGTATCCTGCATATAGCAGGGTAGGCAGAGGAAACCTAATGTTAAGACACTCCGTTCCCCACTTTACGTCGAATTGAGGCATTGCGTGCTGAGTGGCAGAACTCAACGCCGAGCTTTGCCTTGTTATTTAAAACCCAAGAAATGAAAAATTACATTTCCTGGAGTGGGAATCGAACAAACAACCTGTCGCGTTTACAGTCGCACGCTTGTGCCTCTGCGCCATAACAAGCTTTGATAAATACGAGGTGTGTTCAAAAAGTAAGGTGACTTTTCAAATTTGGCGGGCAACGTACATTCGATTATCGATTTTTTTATTTTGTTATGTTGGTACACTCTTCCCGAACATCTGTACCAAGTTTCAAGTGGGCATTTTTTGTTTGGTTGGGAGAGGCGTAAAGGTTATAAGTGTTTTGCGTACTCGGCGATTTCTTGCTATCGAAAAATATGGATTTGCATCAAATTTTGTGTAAAAAATAAAATAAAGTTCCGAAACACTTAAATGTTGACAGTGGCATACGGTGAAACTGTTCTTGTTGAGTAAAAAAATGTTTACAAGTGGTACAAACTTTCCAAGATGGCTGGAAGATGCCAATGACGGAGCCCTCGCTCTGGACGCCCAAGCACGTCAACAACTGATGAAAACGTTCAAGCAGTGAAGAAAAATTCTGTGTTCTGGAAAATCATCGAATCACTATCACAGAAGCTGCTGAGGATAAAGTTGGTATATCAAGCTTGGCCTTCGTGCCATGAAATTTTTTCTAACGTTTTGGGCATGAGACGTGTGTCAGCGAAGTTTGTTCCGAAATTGCCCATCATTCATCTTTGCTGGTAGAGATTTTTTGGCCAACAACACCAATAATCATGCCTCAGCCACCATATTCACCGGACGGCCCCATGTGACTTTTTCTTGTTCCCAAAACTAAAGAGACCTATGAAAGGACGGAGATTTGCAACGATTGAAGAGATAAAGACTGCATCGCTGGAAGAGCTCAAGGCTATAATGGTCGAAGTGCTTATGACGAAGTGCTTTGACGATTGGAAAACCACTGGTATGCGCCAGACCTGAGGGGGATTACTTTGAAGGGGGACAACATAAATATTGATAACAAATAAATATTTTTTCTTAAAAAATACAAAGTCACCTTACTTTTGAACACACTGCACAATGACACAGTACAATATAATCATTAGTCAAAACTACTAAAGTCATTAACTCTCTTTTTCTGTCCACCTACATAACTGGGATAATGGATGAAACATATAAAAAGGGTAGAATTTTTTTTATATCTTCCACTTTTCATACCTAGCAGGGCATTTATAGAGAACCTACACTCCGTTCCTCCACTTTCCGCTGAAATCGAAACATATCTTTGAGTGAAATAAAGTGGCGAAACTCAACGACACACATGCTTTATAAAGTGGGGTAAGCAAGGAAACTGCACCAAAATATTCGTATAGTTATGAAATTTGTATGGGGTGTAAAGCTCCCCTACCGTGCGTAAGGACTAAAGTTTTCCCATACAAAATGCTTTCGATAATGATACGAATGCACTGCCACTAAGTTTCATTAACTTCCTTCTAGATGGAAAAGTAAATATTGTTATTCATAAATTATTAATAAAATCTTATATATTTCACATGTTATGCTCGCTCAGTCTGTTTCAAAGGAGTATCATTGCCAATAATAAAGAATTGTAAACCAAATTGTCGAATATAAAAAAAAAAAAAAAAAAAAATTTGTTAGGTGGTAGGAGGTTTGTCCTCCGACTGGCTCACCCGACCACTATCATATCAAAGTCGAACCGCCAAATATCTAATGATGTGTTCCGGTTCGATGGCATATCAAAGCCAGATTTTCCCCTTTTCCCATCCATCCTTTCTTCACAAAATGTGGTGCTTCTGATAGTGGACTACTACATTGTCCCCTTCCATCAGTATCCGTATCCTCTAGGTTGGCAACGCATCTACAACATCTGGTGTTGTAGATGTCTATGAGCGAAGGTAACCACTTACCATCAGGTAGTCCTTCTGCTCGTTGCCGTCCGTTATCAATAAAAAAAATAAAAAAAAATAAAAAATTATTTGACTTTGACTTTGTAAAATTTATTACAGTTACATTAAAAAAAATTGAAACCAAACATGTTTACATCATTAAAAATGAATTAATTTCACTTTAACAAAACACCGTATAAGCGTTTTTATTGATTGCTACCGTTCAAATTTAATTATTGTATATTTTTTCACTTTATATATAATGAATGTATTAAGTTGTGTCAATTAATTTGGTTTCCTTTTACAAAACAAATATTGGGTAACGGTTGTGTTGAAATTGTAACATGGGAAAGAATTTACAATTATTTTCGTTCTTTTTTTCTTAATAATAAGGTAAGATGTTCTATATATTATACTTAATATAGTAAAGGAAATTGTAAAGGAAATGCGTTGGACCTCTTTTTATAAATATGCCAACGGAGGAGTATATCAGATTTGGCAAAACTTCAAAGCGGCAAAAAAGCGTGAGAAGTTAAATAAGTAAGTTTTTTTTTTTTTTTTAATGGATAACGGATGGCAAACGAGCAAAGGACCACCTGATGTTAAGTGGCTACCTTTACCCATGACCATCTCTAACCTGGGAATGTTCTAGATGGGTGCCCAACCTAAGGATACAGATAGAAGGGGAGGACAATGTAGTAGTCGCTATCAGGAACTACCAGATTTTGGGAAAAGGATAGGTGGGAAAGAGGAAGCCACGAAGCACATGCCATCGAACCGGAACACATCCTCGGCGGTTCATCTTCGACTATGATGATCAGTCGCAGACAGATCTACCAAAAAAAAAGTAAATAAGGAGTGCATAAAATGAAGATTTTGTATAATTTTTTTTCTAGCTTCACGCTTTATATCGCATAATAGGGTAAGCAGAGTGAACCTAATATTAGGACACTCCATTCTTCGCTGTCTGTCCGAATTCAAGATATATGTTGAGTGACGGAACTCATCGCCGCGCTTTGTGTCCCCAGAGTGAAGAAATGAAAATATAGTTTCGTATAATCATTCCCTTGTGTGGGAAACGAATCCATAATCTTTACAGTGAGACTCTGTACCAATGTGCCACGATGGCCTAATTAAAAAAATACACACATTGCCAAAGCAAGGCGTGATTTACGAGTCAAGGGGAAAGTATATATGTTATAATCTATGTCTTATAATTAATATTGGATGGATGTTTGTTACCCTTCCACGCAAAAACTACCGAACTGTTTTAGTAAATTTTACCAAAACCAATTTTACGTATATTACATTTAAATAGAATTTTTTTTTTTTTTTTTTATGAATACCGGATGGCAAACGAGCAGAAGGACCGCCTGATGGTAAGTGGTTACCTTCGCCCATGAACATCTACAACACAAGAGGTGTACTAGATGCGTTGCCAACCTAGAGGATACAGATGGAAAGGGAGGATAATGTAGTAGTCCGCTATCGGAACCACCACATTTTGGGGAAAGGATGGGTGGGAAAGGGGAAAACCTGGCTTACATGCCATCGAACCGGAACACATCATAAGATATTTGGCGGTTCGTCTTTGACATGATAGTGGTCGCGAGCCAGACGGAGGATGAACCTCCTACCACCAAACAATTATATATTTACACTCTACATTGTGTATTTATTTTAAGATTCGCACTATTTTCAGTTATTAGATCATAATGACGTTCGTCCGCGTATAACTACGGAATAGGTGGTTTTGTTTCTATCATTTGAAAACATATAGCAGGTGCTTGGCATTCCACTTACGTTTTTTTCAATACCTATTTGAATGGCGAAAACAAACGCAAGCATATATGACGTATTCATGTTGGCAGATTTAGATGTAATTAGGTTTCAGTGTTTTAGAATTATTTGTAGATATTATTAGTTATTAGGCCATCGTAGTGCAATGGAACATCGTTTGTACGTTAATGCGATTGGTTGTGGGTTCGATTTCTATTTGAGGGAATGATTATATTTAAATTATTTTCATTTCTTCGCTCTGGTAAGGCAAGAACTCTCAACATGGAATGTCTCGAATTCGGCCAAAAACTGGAGAACGGAGTATCTTGACTGTATTATCAATGTCTACCCAGAAAATTATTATAATGGTTAATTATGCACATATATTTTAGTTAAATGAAACTATTTTAACCGGATATTTCTTGTAAATTTTAATATTCGCAAACACATTTTGGAAACCCGACGTTTCCAATACTTGTAGTAGTCCGCTGTCACAGGTAGATCGGTTGAATTAGTTTACACCATTTAATATGCGTAAAAATCGCGAAAATCAAAGATATCGTTATACATTTTAATTATTATTTTGTATTGCCTATCTCGTTTACAAAAGCAAACCTACTGCGCCACGATGACCTCATCCTATCTATCTATATATACAAAACAAAAGAATCAACGAAACTCAACCGTACCACGCATTATCTACCTATTTGAAACAAAACAAATCATGAAACAAATTCAGTTAAGGGGCGTTTTCGTTACCATTCTTCCACTCGTGTACGTACGTCCCACACAATATAAATAAATCAACAGGTGCCTAATCTTAGGCTAAATTAATAACCGTCAATAAACCCTACAGCTAGCGACATCTGTCCATCCGTGGGTGCATTAAGAGGAATTATATTAATATGAGCATGTCGTGGCGCAGAGGCACAAGCGTACGACTGTACGCAAGAGGTTGTGGGTTCGATTCCCACTCCAGAAAATGAAAATTTAAATATTTACGATAATTAATATATAAGAGGCCAGTCGTGGCGCAGAGGCACAAGCGTGCGACTGTAAACGTGATGGGTTGTGGGTTCGATATCCACGACAGGAAATGAAAACATTAAATAATATTTAGTCTTTTCCTTACAAGGCAAAGGGCGCGGCGTTGGGTTCCACGATTCAGCACGTAATGCCTCAATTCGGCGGAGCGAACGGAGATCTTAATAGAAGGGAGTGCCTTAACACTAGGTTCTCAGGTTCCCTCTGCCTACCCTGCTATGTGCGTGAAACAGCGTGAAGCTAGTACATATTTCGCGGTTGCAATTGCGTCAAGACAAATGGTACGTGAAGATTATTATCGCTAGCATAAAACTATTTATAGTTATTAATTTGTTTTGCGCTGCATTAAGCATTACATTGTTTAATTAAAACATTATGTTGGTAATTAAGATTTATTTTCTCATATGATATTTAAACAACTAGCTATATCCCACGTCTTTGTTTGCGTGGACTATAAAGATAGAAAAGAATTTCTGGAAATCCTCTAAGGGGTGCCCCATAATCACCATGAAACAAACATACTACATTTCAGCTATCTATATCTATTAGTATTTCTCCCTGTACGTGGTCTGCCAGTCACTCAGTAACAAGATAACAGATAAAAGGAACATAAAAATCAAAGTTTATATATATATATATATATATATATATATATATATATATATATATATATATATATATATATATATATATATATATAATACGACCTAACGTAAAGAATCACTCGACAATTAAAAAAAAAATACATGACTTTTTTTTTTCTTTTTTTTTTTTAACTTCACGCTGTATTCCGCATATAACAGGGTAGGCAGGGAACCAGAGAACCTAGTGTTAAAACACTGTTCTCTTTCAACAAATCCGTTCCCCACTTTCATGGCATTTATGATTATCTGCAAATTTAACGAATTTGCTCTTATTCCTGCTAATATTATAAATGCGAAAATTTCTTAGAATGTATGTATGTTTGTTACTCTTTCACGCAAAAACTACTGAAATTAAAGTCTATATTTTATGAAATTATAGCCTATATTTTATTCTAATGTATATATCAGAATAACATATTGGCTATAATTTATAAATATTGTGTGTAATTTGGCCATAATATAACTATAAGTCATATATAAATCATTTATATGAGTCGTAGATATAATGAATGGAGGTCAAGTCAAAATGCGTATATTTTGTCAAATATTTAATCAAAATTTAATCAAAAAAACAAACCAGCAAATAGAATGGACTAAAAAGTAAAATTATTACAAATAACTCAAAAACTACTGGTTAGATATTAATTAAATTTATATGGGACCACATGAGAAACACTAGCTGTAATATAAATAACACACATAATTAGAAAAAACAAAAAACCCAACTGAACCTATGCTTCAAATTTAGGAAGAAAATACAAATAAAGTAGGCAATAAAAACTAGTTATGCGTTATATATTTGAAATGTCCCTTCATTTGATACCCTTCACGGTACCCATTAACGATTTTTTAGTTTCTATTCTTAACGTATATGCCTTTAGAGCGCGTCATATTGAATTAAGAATGACATCCACATATCTAAGAACACTTGGAGTATCAATACCTATCTAACGACACCTTAATTATATAAATCTTTCCAGGGATTTGGAAGATATGAGGTAATAAAGAATATTACGAACATACATGATACGCACGAACAACATAACACTCCTTTGACAGTTGTGTAAAAAAGAATCATTAACATTTGTTCTCCCATTAGAAAAGTATGCGGTAACAAAAATAAAAAAAAATATAGCCGAATTGAGAACCTCTTTTTCTTAGAACTCGGTTAAAAATACATTTGTTGAAAGTAAATACGAAGTATCAGTACTTTGTCGAAACAGACCGGTATACACGAAACACAATTCGTCACGACTTATTTGCGCTACAGTTATGTAGTGGGACTATAAAAGTAAATTAAAAATATAAAAGATTAATGTTTTTTTTTTAACTTCACGCTGTATCCCGCATATAGCGGGGTAGGCAGAGGGAACCTGAGAACCTAGTGATAAGACACTCCATTCTCTTTCAACAATTCCGTTCCCCACTTTCCACCGAATGGAGGCATTGCGTGCTGAGTGGCGGAACTCAACGCCGCGCTTTGACATGTTACCAAACCCAAGAAATAAAAATACTAACATTTAACAGGAATAGTTATTATAAATATTTTAAAAAACTTTTTTTCCGCCCAGCATGTTAGACGAGTCATCTCGAATTCGAAACATGCGATGTTGAGTGATAGAAATCAACCCAATTTTTATGTTATTAAAAGAGGAAAATGAAAATCATTTTAATAAAATAATTCCTCTGAGTCTGAATCGAACCTATAACTATCGTTTATAGCTACAATGCCACATTGACTTCAATTTGAACTTGAATTTACCTAATATTTACAGATAAAATATTAATAAATAAATATACATATAACGCCTGTCGTGGCGCAGAGGCACAAGCGTGCGACTGTAAACGCGAGAGGTTGTGGTTCGATTCCCACTCCAGTAAATCTAAAATTTAGTATTTTCATTTCTTGGGTTTGGTAACAAGGCAAAGCGCGGCGTTGAGTTCCGGTACTCAACACGCAATGCCTCAATTTGGCGGAAAGTGGGGAACGGAATTGTTGTATGAGAACGGAGTGTCTTAACACTAGGTTCTCAGGTTCCCTCTGCCTACCCTGCTATATGCGGGATACAGCGTGAAGCTATAAAAAAAATATATTAAAAACAATCTTGGCATAACATAACGTAAACTATAATATAAACAAAATATAATTAGGAGCTATCTGGCTTCACGTTTTATAAATATCCGTATCACCGACCAGCTATCAACACTATACTATTATATCTAAAAATGCCAATCTTCTCGTCTGTTTATTTAAAAAGTTATTGTGGGACGCTTATGATTTCTATTGCTAGACAAATTATATTCATATGTTAGAATTTGATATTTTTTTCTTTCGTGGAATATTAAGTTATTTTAACCTTCATTCTGTATCCCGCATATAGCAGGGTAGGCAGAGGGAACCTGAGAACCTAGTGTTAAGACACTCCGTTCCCCACTTTCCACCGAATTGAGTGTCATATTCTGGAGTGGGACCAAATCCACAACCTCCTCGTTTACAGTGGCACGCTTGTGCCTCTCCGCTAAGACAGGTGTAATAAGTTTTAATTCGCAATTTTGATTGAAGAGCAAAACATATTTTATCGAATTTGTATGTACATAAACATGTGCTGTAACATGCCTTAAGCAAAATGGTGTAGAAATTTGATTTTTTTTCTTGAATAAAGCAAATAAAAACTTTCCGAAAGAAAAAAAAGAGATTGTGATTGACAATAAAAAAATCATAAAAAATGCAAAAAATCTTCTTTACTCTCGATTAATTTGTATTCGTTTAAATTTTAATAATGAACTAAATAAAATTTTGTAAATTATTAAGAAAATAAATAAATATCTAAAACACAGCATAAAATACTTTTTGCTTCTTTTTACCCGACGGTCAAAGGAGGGTTATGTGTTTCGTGCGTATCATGTATGTTTGTAATATTCTTTATTACCTCATATCTTCCAAACCCCTAGTCCGAATTATATAATTAAGGTGCCGTTAGATAGGTATTGATACTCCAAGTGTTCTTAGATATGTGACGTCACTCTTAATTAAACATGGCGCCCTCTAAAGGCAATTACGTCATGAATAAAAACAAAAAAATCATGGATGGGTACCGTTTGTGGTACCTTTCATTTGACGAAAGAACTTAACTAGCACATTTCAAATATTTAACTCATAACTAGCTTTTATAGCTTACTTTATTTGTATTTGCATTCTAATTTTGAGGAATTTTTTGTTCTTTATAATTTCATTTAGTTTCAGCGAGCCTTATTCAAAGAACGAAATTAAGGTCTCTCATCCAAGTCATCAAAAATAGGCAGTAAGAGGAAAATTAAGTTATCTCTCACCACGTATAATAACAAAAATGCATTAAGAAAAAAAAATCACCAACGCTACCATAATAGTGTCCATTATGAAGCGCCACCAAAAGGGCGTCTATTTCTGTAGTCGACGACAGATGCAATACTGAAAATATCATTTACTTTAAACATCATTTGATTTATTGAATAAAATGATATTCCACTGTTTCCTTTCTTCTGATAATAAGGCAAAGCGCGGCGTTGAGTTCCGCCAATCAGCACGCAATGCTGGTGGCCGGAAAGTGAGGAACGAAAATGTAAGCCCGAGCAGGTGTTTTAACACTAGGTTCTCTGTTTCCCTCTGCCTATCCTGCTATTTGCGTGATACAGCGTGAAGCTTAAAAAAAATCAGTGTTTCAAATATATAGTATTGTATATACAAAATATGTATATAGATACAAAACGAACAAGGTCGTATGAATTGGTTAGTCGACGAAATCGCGGTACTGCGATATCACAGCGACACGCAATACTTTCCGTTATGAAACATTTCTACTCTATCGATGATCGCCAGTATTAAAAATAGGCGACAAATTATTGTATTTATCTTTCTTCCATTGGTATAATTGGTTTTTGAGATAAGGTTTTGAATATTAAATGAGTTGATTTAACTTGAAGCTAATTATGTTGCTGAGGTTGTAGTGGGTAATATCATTTAGTAAGTAATAGAAATGGACGGAGACCTTATTTTTTTTTACTTTATATATATAAAATGTAGATATATGGCTTGTATTCAGTACCATTTTGTTGACAGTGATCTAAAATGTTACGATTTTATTATATACATACATACATAGCTTCACTCCTGTATCCCGCATACTTGGGGTAGGCAAGAGGGGGACCTAGATGTTAAGGCACTCCGTTCCCCACTCCGCGAATTGAGGCATGGCGTGCTAGTGGCAGAACTCACGTCGCACTTTGCCTTGTTACCAAACCCAGGAAGTAAAAAATCCATTTCCTGGAATGGGAATCGAACCCACAACCTGTCGCGTTTACAGTCGTACGCTTGTGCCTCTGAGCCACGATGGCGATTTTATTATATTCTAACTGAAAAACAAAACCAAAATAAGTTGAACAGATAATAAATACTACTATATATATACATCCATGCATATATATATATATATATATATATATATATATATATATATATATATATATGTATATATATATATATACTCTATATCTCTTATACTATATATATATATATACATGCACAATGCATATACTATAGAGGTAAGTATTATATATATTTTTTTGGAAAAAAATTGTCTTTAAATTGCTACAACAATGTATAACATTAGGATCCACTACGTAGTAAGCAACGTTTGGTACGTATGGAAAATAGAAATCGAAGTTCTAATAGTAAATTATGCCAAAAATATAAAAAAAACATTTTTCAATGAATATTTCATTAATATCGCATGTTTTGCCAAAATCATATTTTGTGTTCTTAATCAATATTGTCGCTTAACACTTAATAAGCTCTTCTCAAGACCGCATTATCATATCGGATATTGATACCCACTGGCAGGTAACTGTTATACACTGGCTGGTTAGTTCCAGTTAAAAATATCTTAGAAAATAAAAGAACTTCAAAATATGATACTCGTCGAGTCATCAGCTAGCTTTGTCTAACCTTTGATCCTCTTAAACAAAGAAACATGACGAATGACAACAAAGGTACGCCTACCTCCTAATATTTTTAGACGTTTAAACTTTTTTTCCTCAAAACCATGACTTAAAGCTGTTTTGGTGGTAACTGATATTATAAAGATGCCCTGGTGGTTATAGGTTCTGTCTCCGTTCGGGGGAATTATAACATAAAAATAATTATACCTTAGTCAATCGTCGTATCTATTAAAATATTTCGGCCAGTCTACACTCTCATTAGTTAATTTCTAGCATTTATTTAGATGGCGGCAATATTGGGATCATTTCAGTTTTGGTTAGGTACAGAGAGAAGATCAGATAGTAGGAACTAGCATAAACTAGCATAATCGCTTTTAAGCTGCTTCGTCCCGTATCATAGGGTGGTCAAAGTGATTCTCTAGGTAGGTCTAGATTCACTTTGACGAAGTGTCTACTCCTTTCGCCACTTTATGGCCCGAATTTAAGATATTGCACAAGTGACGGAAACAATGCCGCGTTTTCTCTTGCCAGAACGGAGAAATAAAAAAAAGTTGAATATAATAATTCCCTCGAGTGAGAATCGAACCCACAACCAATCGCGTTTTACCAGTCAGACGCTGTCCCTCTGCGCTACGATGGTCTTAATACAGATTTAAAAGGACACCTTAAGCCCTATTTTTGAGTCGAAGGTCCCAGGCACTGCTTCAAGCTCCTTTCTCTTTAACACCATGGATTCTACACCCACTCGTTTAATCCACGGAAAGCTAAGGAGTTTCATATCTTTAATATTCCAATCAAATGTAAAATTTCCTTCATTTATAGGTCGTGATGTGACCTATTTATTCAAATAAACGTTTTTAAGCAACGTTTTGATCTCAATTATTATTTTTATTTTTGCCAATATCTTTATAGCAGCGCACCGCTCGTATCATAAACGTCGTACGTGTGAAATGTATTTATTTCCTCTTACATAAAATTCTCATAACACTTAATAGGTTAATATATAGATTATATTAATACGTAAGGCAAAAACTTTGGACCCCTTTTTACGAAAATTACGCGGACGGAGAAGTTTCATACTTCTCCGTCCGCGTTTTTGCAATTTTGTACAACTAATTGGCACAACTATAGTTTATATAGAGAAGGAATGTAGAATCTAGCTAACATCCTTACTAATATTATAAATGCAAAAGTAACTCTGTCTGTCTGTCTGTTACGCTTTCACGCTTAAACCATTGAACCAATTGTGATGAAATTCGGTATGAAGATAGAACTGAACTTGGGAAAGGACATAGAATACTTTTTATCGCGAAAAAAAGTGTAGATGGGGTTGAATTGATAGGGAATGAATGTTTGTATGGAAGTTCCTTATTGTCAAGCATAAAATCATGTAAGATTGTTCAACTGTTTACAACTTTCACACCTAAACCACTTAACCAATTTTGACAAGTTTAGTCTAGACCTTGGGAAAGACTAAAGATTACTCTTTACCATATCATGCGATATAATCAAATTCCACGCGGGCGAAGCCGCGGGCGGAAAGCTAGTTTTTTTTTATAAATAATGCATAAAAAGGATATCAAGTTAATAAAATAAATGTTACACACACTACCATGGTTTGACATTCACGTTTATATAGAGTGACATATACATACATTGCTAAAGACAGTTAAGCATTATTAACGCGTCACCGGGGCCACTAGATATATTTCCTCTTACATACAATTCTCTCTTTTTCATAACACTTAATGGGTATAATATATTTTATTATATCACTAGCAAAGCTTCCGCTGTTGTGTAATGAGAATGGTTTTTCCTATGAATATATATAAACAATAATTAACATTTAACAAAAATTAAGCGATTTCAAATAAAGTGTATTAAAAAGTACAATTATTACAAATAACTCAAAAACTACTTGACAGATATTAGGTACATTTAAATGGGACCACAACAGAAACACTAGCTTTTATAGAAAAAATCATAAAAATTGTTGGTTGGTACAGCCTAATTGAGAACCTCTTCCTTTTTTTGAAGTCAGTGAAAACTGAAAAATATAGTACTATAAATATTTAATATAATTAGGTTTTGACATTAAATATTTAGGCATATTATTACTTACTTTGAAAATATGCGAAGATAAAAGATATGAAATTTAAATAAATATAATAACTTATATTTTGCATATCATTGACAACAACAACTATCGACAACATCATCATCATCATCATCAGTGGCCGTACAGCCCTCGGTGGGCCCTAGCCTCCTTCAACGCTTTATTCCATTCCTCTCTATTCAAGGCCGCTCTCTTCCAGTTTTTGAAGCCTAAGGTCTTGAGGTCTTTGGTTACACCATCAAGCCACCTAAGCTTAGGTCTTCCAACCTTGCGTTTGCCATCTGGGTTTGACTCAAGCAGACGTTTAGGGACCCTGTTGTTATCCATACGATGTATGTGACCAAGCCAGGACAGTCTGCTGATTTTGATGACTATCGACAACAAGTAGATTACAAATAACTAAAAAAAATTGAAAAATCACTTTTAAAGTAGTATAAGCCTAAGAAAAGTCCATAGAATTGAGGTCAAATTCAATTAAAATACGTAACACGGTCAATATGTACGTATTCGATGTTTACTGAAAATCCCATACAAATGTCTATCTATTTAACAAAGTTTCTAAACGTATGAATAAACACAATATGGCATATTTGTAATTGTATGTATTTAGTTTTTAAATATTATGGTTTATACCTAGTACTGCGAACAGTGTTAGTCATTTAGTTTTCTTATATCTTCCTATAAAATTATATTTAAGTTAGTTAGTCCCGCAGGGGGCGCCCTTGCGCCTGTCGGCATCCTCTCAAGCAGCCAGTTAGCGCTTGCATTTCGCAGGGACTGAGCACCCTCTTCCCTCACCCCCCCGGTGTCGCTGTAAAGACCGCTAGGGTCAACAGCATGTGTATCCATTCGAAAAAAAAAAAAAAAAAAAATATATTTTAGTTAGTACGTTGAAATTGTTATTCAAACAAAGATTATTTTAGTACATACATACATAGCTTCACGCTGTATCCCGCATATAGCAGGGAAGGAAGGGCGATCCTAGTGTTAAGACACTCCGTTCCCTACTTACCGCCGAATTGGCGTGACAAGCGCACAAGCGTGCGACTATAAACGCGACAGGTTGTGGGTTCGATTCCCACTCTAGGAAATGGATTTTTTCATTTCCTGGGTTTGGTAACAAGGCAAAGCGCGGCGTTGAGTTCCGCCACTAAGCACGCAACGCCTCAATTCGGCGGAAAGTGGGGAACGGAGTGTCTTAACACAAGCATACCCTGGTATATGCGGGATACAGCATAAAGATATGTATGTATGTAAATATGTATGGACGTATTTTAAAATACTTTTGATGAATCAGAGTCTTCACTCTGATAGTACTTGTATTTTGTCGAAAATAATAAAATTCCTATATGCAATAATTCGCTTTGTATTCTTGAGTCAAATGGGTCAAGGAGAAGTGAGAATTGTTACTTTAATTACAAGAATTATAAAGTGGGAAACGGAAAACGGAGTGTCTTAACACTAGGTTGTAAGTATCCCACTGCCTACCCTACTATGTGCGGGATACAGCGTGAAAATTGTATTTATTATTATTATTATTAGCTTCACGCTTTATCTCTAGCGGGGTAGTCAGACAGAAAGGTCCGTCGAGTTCCACGGAAGAAGAAGAATTGTATTGAAAATGCTATTTGAATTAATTATCAGTCAACTATAGTTGGACAACAATTAAAGCATTATTTTTAAATAATTATGTTTTCCTAACATAAAAATCGTGTTGGCTTATGAAAAACATTTTTAAAAACCATAAAAGAATTTGAACGCAGCGGGTTTAGCATGGCGTAGCGATCAGACCGCTTGACCGGTTTCCAAAAGGCGCGGGTTCGAGTCCCGCTGCGTTCAAATTTGTTACGTTTTATTCGTATTTGATCGTAATATAAATGTTTAATTAATTAACACATCAAAATATCAAAAAGTGTATGGACCTACTGCATCTAAGTCAGTATTATTTTGTTCATCAGTTTTTTACAGTTTATAAAAACTACTAGAACATGAGTGCTTCACACCTCTGTAAACACTAAAGACTAACAAAAACCAAAATGACATCTTAAATCATCAAAACAACCGACAGGTACATCAAAGTGTTGTTTGAAATGCTCTCTCGATGACACGCTTAACTATTTTATTGGCTCCAAAACTAAAATAAAACCTTGGGCAGGGTGCTTTGAAAATAACGAATATAATGTCTATCTATACATATATAAGTATATAATATTGTAAAATAGTAAGAAATGTCAGGGTTGGACGTGACATATAGTATATTAAATATATTTAAGAGAAATATTTGCGGCGTTGAGTTCCGCCACTCAGCACGCAATGCCTCAATCTGGCGGAAAGTGGGGAACGGAATCGTTGAAAGAGAGCGGAGTGTCTTAACACTAGGTTCTCAGATTCCCTCTGCCTACCCTGCTATATGCGGGATACAAAAAAGAAGAAGAAGTTAAAGAAATATTATTTTTTTTAGCTTCACGCTGTATTCCGCATATAGCAGAGTAGGCAGAGGGAACCTGAGAACCTAGTGTTAAGATACTCCTTTCCATATACAAAGAAATATATAGGAAGAAATAAATATTATAAAATAAAATATGATCTTTAAATTTTTGTCTGTTTCTACACTAAAATTTTTGCCATGGGAGGGAAAATGATTTTTTTTAGTTTATTTTGTAAGCTGGCACACTTAGAACCGTAATATACCAACTTAAGTATAAGAAATAAAGATATGGCGTCTTAGCAAAATTCAAAAGTCTACCCTGGTTTTTTTTTTAATACACAAAAAAAGTCTCTCATGCGATTATTTAAGCAAAAAAAAACAAAACAGTTGGCTTGGCCTAATTTTTGCAGCGACATTGTAAATTTTCGTTGATGAAGACAGAAACATCTGATATATTTTAGAATCCAGCTATCATATACTAACATTTAAAAAATAGCTCCTTAATAAAAAAGTTTTAACTGGATGATTTTTTTTTTAAATAAACGACATACGATGTGAAACTAAGAAATTAGGCATCTCAGCAAAAGTCATTTAGCGTAATTTTTTCTATTTCGATTTCTTCTAAATTAGAGGTTATTATAATAACATAAGCTGGGAATACCTCTTAGTCAAGGCAATAATCACAAGAAAACGGAAGTTAAACAGCCTATTTAAAAAAAAAAACAAGTAAATCGCGACCAAGCTACTTATAACACGAAATATTATAATTTTTTATCTCATGCCCAAAACTTACGTCAAAACAAAATAACATTAGTGAAACAGTAGGCGCGTGTACATCGTCAATCCATTCAAAGTTACCAATTGACAGTTACAAAAAAGCTACTCAGCCATGACTCATTGTATGAATTTAACATTGTTTGTACAGCGCACATGTGCTAAAACGACACGTAATTAATAACTTATAACAAATTGTATTTGTATTAGTGCGAGTTAAATGTAACGAATCGATTTGTTTGCAATAGGTCGATCGACTTTGAAATTCGTCTCTCGATAGAATGAAAAAATGTTCGATTCCCACTCCAGGAAATGGAATTTTTCATTTCCTGGGTTTGATAACAAGGCAAAAGCGCAGCGTTGAGTTCCGCCACTCTTTCTTTTGCGTGAACTATAAAAGCTGAAATGCCGTTTTTTCCAGTTTTTTGAAAGAATTTTGCGGAATCTTCTGTTTGTGCTCTCAAAAAACCTACATGCCGTAGTTCAACTTTTTATGGTTAGTTATTACGTTTGTACTTATTATTTTTTTACTACTGTATCTCATGACTTGTTTTGTATGAACTATAAAACCTGAAATCCCATTTTTTCCAGTTTTTGAAAGAATTTTGAGAAACCCTCTCTTATGTATCGTAGTTTTCTGTGGCCAGTAATTTTGCCTGTAAGTTGTCTGTCAGTCACTCAGTAACGTTTAAACGTCAAATTTACTCTAAAACATGAAGTACCATACCTTTGTTCTGCTTTATATAATTTGACAAGAGGAACGTCAATATTATTCGCATTACCTATATGGCTATAATCCATAACCTTCATGTTCTTTTAGTAATTAAAAGTAATCAATAAATCAGTTTAAAAACTATCATTTTTATACCTTCCATAAACATAATTACAATTTCTAAATCATTCTGTCATCCATGGATCATCATAGGGTAACTACATAATGTCCGACCGTGACGCAAGTGGTTGAGGGTTCGATCCCTATTCGGGGGGATTGATTGTATTTAAATTATTGTCATTTCTCTACTTCATTGAGTTCCGCCACTCAAAAAAGGAAAGTGGAGAACGGAGTGTCTTCACTCTAGTCTCTCTGACTACCCCGCTATATATATGTAATGATGTAATCCAGACACAAGCGTGAACTAAACGCCACTGACCTATTTCCCTCGAGTATGACTCACGTATATAAGGATTGGGAATTAATTCGTATGAAATAAGTTATTTTAAATCATCTACATCTTGTGTTTTGGTTTCGTGGAAAGTTTTGTATTGTTTTTAACGTTGTTTTGAAACGATATGGATGATTCTAGCTTATTTTTTGAGTGGAAAATTTCAAAGAAAATCTTTGCTTCTTCCTATGAAAGAAAATATACTAATCTTTTATTATTTTTATTAGCTTTATGCTGTATCCCGCACATAACAGGGTTAAGAAAGGCAACTTTAGAACCTAGTTTTACAACAATCCGTGCTCGAAAGTTTTGCGCTCCCCAATTTCCGCCAAGTTGAGTGAGTTTGAGTGGCGGAACTCAACGCCACACTTTCCTTGTTACCAGAGCGAAGAATTACTTAATATTTTCATTTCCTAGAGTAAGAATCAAACCTACAATCTATCCCCTTTACTGTCACACGCTTGTGCATCAGTGCTATGATAGCCATGATAATAGGTAATAAGCAGTACTTCAAACGCATTCCTTTCAGTTTTTATCGTTTTCAAAAAAAGAGGAGATTTTCAATTCGACTGTATTTTCATGAGGTAACACCCCATAACTTTTTACTAGGTAAACCAATTTAGATGATTCTTTTTTTATATGATAGCTAGTGCTTTAGATGTGGTCCCATTTAAATATAATTAAGATCTGACAAGTATTTATTTTTGAAATATTCGTTAGTTTTTAGTTTATATTTTATTTGAAGTTGGTATTTTTTTTTCGCCTCTTACGGGACGCTACTCAATGGCGTAGGGAAATTGTATTCTAACCCCATCCCCTCACAGGGAGAAAGATGTTCTTTTTTGTTAAATATTCTATACTGGCTTTCTTGGTTTTTTTTATTTTGGCTTTGGAATTCGGTTATATCGCGCGACATGGTAAGGAGTAGACTATAGTCTTCCCCAAGGTCTAGACTTTTTCTCAAAAATGGTTAAGTGGTTTAGGTGTAAAAGTTGTAAACAGTTGAATAATCTTACATGATTTTATGTTTGACAATAAGGAACTTCCATACAAACTTTCATCCCCTATTTTCCCAACCCCTTCTGTACTATTTCCTTTTCTCTCTCGCAATAAAAGTATCCTATGTCCTTTCAGTTCAGTTTATCTTCATACCGGAATTTTATCAAAATCGGCTTAGTGGCTTCTTAGCTGTGTGAAAAAGCGTAATGCACAGACAGATACAGAGTTACTTCTGGGTAGATTTTATAATATTAGTAAGGATATTTGTATGATTGTAACAGTTTTTAAAATGCACGTTGAGAAAATTCTTAATATAAGTTTGCGAAAATAAGTTCATAACATTATATATATATATATATATATATATATATATATATATATATATATATATATATATATATATATATATATATAATTAATCGAGGTCGCCGTTTAAAAGTAAATAAACATTAAAAACAACAATAATGGTTATTAAGTTGTGTTTAATGTATGTTTATATTAAATAAAAGATATTATTATAATAAACAATTAAGGTCAAATTTGTTGATTAAAATCAGGTTGGGTTTTACAAAAAAAAATGTATGTGAAATAATGAATACGACCAATTACTCCAAATTTGTTGCATAGCTATTTTTTGAGTAATTGTGCGTAATTATATGTATGTCCCCGTTGACGCGTTAACAACGCGTTGCCTAACAACATATATTTTATAAACATGTATGACATACACATGATAGTGTGTCTAATATTTGTTTTATCAACTTATTTTATTTCTAATGTATAATTATAAAGAAGTATTGGCTTTCTGCAATCTTTCTGTATATAAACTTTAACTATACACATAATTTACGTAAAAAAATAATAAAATGTTTTCCTTCCTCCTAAATATTGAGAACGAAATGCTATCCTATTACCAGCCTCTCCATACTAAAGTATGAAACAAAATCATTAACTACAGTATACAGTATAATATACATTGTTTAAGAAAAAAAGAAAATCAACATAAAATAAAATGCAGTAAATAGAAAAATTATTTACACTTAAAAACTACTCGTCCCATCCTAACTATATTTATATGGGACCATTTGAAGCACTACACACTAGCTATCGTATAAAAAAGTATCATCAAAATTGGTACACCAATTTTTGTATAATAGCACGCAATGCCTCAATTTGACGGAAAGTGGAGAACGGATTTGTTGAAAGAGAACGGAGTGTCTTAACAATAGGTTCTCAGATTCCCTCTGCTTACCCGCTATATGCGGGATACAGCGCGAAGTTAAAAAAAAATGTAGTAAACACACATAAAAAAAGAATTAATAGAACTTCCTCCTTTTTTAAAGCCGGTTAAAATGACAAGAGACAGGTACACATAGCAAGTATTGCAAGCCATTTCTGCGAACCTATTGTTTTCATGAGAAGTTGGGCAGCTGCTACACAAAGGGAGCTGTTAGAATGCATCTATCATAGATATGACGTAGCTTTGTGTACCTTTATTAATATCAACTTGTCCTAGTTTTCGGACATCATTACAGTGTCCCCGTTGACGCGTTAATAACGCGTCCTAGCAACGTACGTATAAAACATACGTCACTTTATATAAACATTATTGTCAAACCATAGTAGTGTGTGTAACATTTATTTTATTATTTTAAATATTTTTTTATCTATTATTTTAAAAATATGCTATCATTGTGCACTCCTTCGCTATATAAACTATAAGTGTGCCAAGATTCATGTTCCTCGGTCCACGTAATTTTTTTAAAAATAAAAGGGGTCCAAAGTTTTTGCTTCACGTATTAGTTATAAATATAGATTAGAAAAGTACTAAAGTTTCATTTTTATCGTAGCAAGATTTGTATCTGCTACACGTTCTTATTGACTTTCGTTGAAATTCTTATACAGTTGTTATGAAGTTAGTTAACGTCTGTATGTTAATTTTATGATAGCTGCTACCCAAAACTTGTTAAATGATAATTAATTAAAAATAGATCGGTTCGATAGATCGGTTTTAAACTCCTAGTAGAAAACAGAGTGTCTTGACGCTATGTTCTTTCTGAGTATCCTTCTATGTGGAAAGAAACATGACGTCAAAAATCTTACCGTAGTCGTACCGGGTTTGAAGATTATATTTTAATTATAAAGGAGTAAGTATATTAAATTTTAAAATTGTATGTTTCTAACCCACAACCTCACTCAGTTCATTTTCATGAAGAAATAATAGCACCTAATTTGTGTTTCTTGATCTCGATAGAATTATGGAATAAGGAAAAACTTTGTTACTAGAATATAAGCGTAATAAAATGAAGGCATATACTATTACAGTTATCTTTTCTTTTAGCTTCACGCTGTATCCCACAGATAACAGGATAGATAGAGGATACAAGAGAACCTAGAGTTAAGACAATCCGTTCTCTTGAAATTTACGTTCCCCACTTTCCGCCAAATTGAGGTATTACGTGCTGGTTGCGGAATTCAACGCCGTGCTTTGCCTTATTACCAGAGCGAGGAAATAAGGCCTATCGTGGCACAGAGACACAAACGTGCGACTATAAACGCGGCCGCTTATGGGTTCAATTCCCTCTTTAGGAAATGAAAATATTAAATAATATACAGTTATCTTATATTACCAATAGAGGCGTCGTAAATTTGTTGGCCTAAAATATTAACACCTAGCTAGCTTCCGCCCGGGACTTGCCCACGTGCTGTGTTGATAATAACTAATATCTTTACAAATTATAGATTTTAAGTTATTCTAATGTATAAGCTTTACTACTGAAAAAAAAATCATTTAAATTCCTTCAGAAGTTTTTTCGTGAAAGAATAACAAAACATCCATCTCATCTCATTTTTCCTTAGGATTTTTTCCATCTTTATATAAAAGTAATGTTCAATACTTGTATAAAATCTACTTTAGTTTATAAACCAAATTATAAAATAACTTCCATACATTTACTAAATACGAAATGAATAAATGAATTCATTGTTTTTTATTCAGATAGCAATTAATATGTAATTCATTTTTTACCTTTTAAAGGTTGCATCATAATATTATGCAAAGTATGCGTTTTAAATATTTTTATGCAATCATTTTAATTGACCTTCAGTAATAATGACCAGACCAGTCCCGTACTTTTACACTTTTGCGTCAAAAGAGAAAGCGACGCAATAAATTCATTCAATTAATCAATAATACAAGTTCATTTTGTTAAAGACAACCATTAAAATCGAGTATATTTCGAGAAAGTGCTACTGTAATTAAATTTTACATTCGACTTATATAGTAAAGCTTGTGTTGTAAGCTTCACAAGATGATGAAAAATTTGTTGATAATAATCTAAAAATTGTATGCTGAAACGTTGACTTTTGTTTCATATTACAAATTACTATATATTTTTAAATATATAATATACTACTGTACTTGACTGAAAGCAGTCTTCACAGGTTCAAATCTTATTCGAGGACATTTTACACCTAATATAAGTGATTCCTAATTCTGTGTAAAAAAAGCCTGTCGTATAGCAGAAAATACAGTACGTACGTGAAAATTTTAGTTAGGCAAGCCGGTAAATTAAGGGAAGCCGATATATATTTAGGTAAGCCGGTACATATATTTAAGGAAGCCGATGTATGTTTAGGGAATCCTGTATATATATTTAGGGGAAGCCGGTAATTTTTAGGGAAGCCGATATATTTAGGGAAAGTGGTAAAGGATGTCAAGATATTTAGTAATTTCATTATCGAATTGGCGATGACCTTTTTTTTTAGGTTTATAAGATGTCAGGGCTTGTTTTTTTGCACTTTTATGCCCAATATTTTCCTGGCAGCCTATTTTTTTTTAGCTCTCACATCTTGTTTGGCTTTGTTTTTGAGCTCCACATTTTACTGGTGACTTGTTTTTAGGTCTCATACTTGTACTTTGAAAAGTTGGACAAGCCGGTGGGAATCGAGTTAAATGGACGCCTTGCTACAGGTACGTAATGCTCTAATATTGGTAGAGGAAGAAAAATGGAGTAACTTATCACTATCAATCTCTCTTTTTATCTCACGTGTTCTCTATCTACGTATAATTAATAAGAACGGTCTCTTCTAATATATTATATTAAATGAGTTTAACATATTCAAAAACTGATATTTTTAAAAATAATTTTATGACATGTCTAAAAATACTTTTAAAAGTGTCATATTTGTCACTGTTTATAAAAAAAAAAATAACTGTAGAAACATTTAGAATTAAAGAGTTACTGTCAACACCACATTCTTTTAACATTCACGATCACCCTTAAAATTTGAATGTTTTTGGAGCAGCTGTCGGTTGAATCATACGACATTGGCCTGAGAAATGCCGGGGAACACGAGTATTTAAACATTCGACCATGAATCTGATCTCGGATTAAGAGAAACTGTAAACGAAATTATTTATTTCTATATAAATGATACGCAAAAATGATATTGTCATGGAACAGTGGAAAAGTTATCTGGTCACGCAATCAATACGGAATCTAAATCGTGAAGAAAAAATATATGTTGTAATTATAATACGCAGTAAATATATATCAATAATAATAACCTTGCTAAAATAAAAAAAAAATATTTTTTATACAGTTTTCTGCCGATTTAGTACGAGTATAATCCGTGAAGGTGACTTTACCATTGCCTCAAAGTCACTCTCAATAATAGGAAGTACACATCATTGTGATGTGTTTACATTAAAGCCTAGTAACTACGGTACGAAAAATTATAGTTAAAATAAAAAAAAATCTGTACTCACATTATGTTGATGGAGAGTCAGTATGACGTTGTCGAAGGTTGAAGAATTAGAGAGTGCTTCAGAGCTGCCGCGTAGAAGCTCAGCAAGCAAGTCCGTACCAGGTTTGACGCCTGCTAATTTAGAAGGCGACGAGGTGGCTCTGACATGTGTGGGACCTTTAGACCTAGTGCTACCAGTAGAAACGGCGCCAGCGCTTATTTTTCTGCACGGCACCGTTGCATCTGAGAAACTTCTGCGACCAACTTCAGTAGATCTATTGGGAGCCTCCAAAGTCTTTCCAAAAGGCCCTCTATTAAATTGTTGACGCCTTGCCTCTACGTCTGATGTATCGGATGGACTAAAAGGAGATGGAGAGGCTGTTCTATCACGAGAGCAGGAATCACTCTCCGCTTCTGATGGCGAATCTCTGCGAGACACAACCCCATATTTTCGACATCTGACTCGATATGTATCATCATCTTTTTCGTCAGAACTCTGTTGAGAAAATCTGGCTCGTCTAGCCCTTGTTTCCTCAGATCTTGACCACACAGGAGTTGACGCTTCACTTGGACTCGGTGGTCCATTTGTACAAGAGTCATCAGATTTTTCTCCAAGAAGTGAAGATGTTCTAGCTTCAGCTGACAATCGCATATCGGATAGTGAAACGTCACTACTTTCACGTTGACATCCGTTTACTGAGGAGGATGGGGGGTCTTCTTCGCCTCCGTCGTCACTTGCAGTCGTAATATATATGCCTTTTCTCCTTTTAGTTTTGTCGAGTGGCCTACGCCTTTCTCTAGCACCTATGGGTGCCGCTGTGCAAGGATTCTGGACAGCTGCTAATAAATGTGCAACTTGTTCACTGGTTATCGTTTCATCTTCTTTATCTCTGTCTAAAGATCCGTCAGAGGCACCATCTGAACGTTGCGCATCCTCCGCTGGATGTTCTTTAGACCACTGTTTCACTATACACTCATATACAGGCACAGGTATCGGAACCGATGTGTCCAGCTCACTAGCAGAATCCTTACGCGAAGGAAAATTAACACATTCACAGTCTACATTTGCACACACATTCGCAGGAGGATCGGGAAGGGGAGGGAAAGCAAACGGCTGTGCGGGTTCTAGAGGTGACGTCCCTTCACTATGCGCCTGCGCACTATCAGCTTGTGAACCGTCACTTTCTTCACGCAGTTCATGTAAAACACGAGTTGCCATTAACACGGGCAGACTTCCTCCGGCGTCGGTCGTCTCCTCCTCCCGCACTGGAGGTACGCGGCGCGGCAGCGGGTGCGTCAGCGAGCGCGCACCGAGCTGCTTGTGTACCGCGTCCGGCGGCGACGAGCGCGGCGCGGGCGAAGCATGCACGATAAGTCCTTCGTCCGAACCAACAGCGGAATCAACGGAAGCAACTGATCCACCTTCGGTCACATTTTCTTCCGTGACACTAGTAGTGTCCTCGCGACCCGACGCTGACTCGCTCTCCTCTGTTTTTTTGTTACGTTTGCCGAAATCAAAGATCGAAGGCTGTTTTTCGCGATAATATTTCTCCTGCGCAAAATCACCCTGAGAGAAAGACGCGCTGCGATACGGTATAGTTTTTTGTGCGTACGAACCGACAATGGAGCGCGGCTCAACACGGACTAGAGTAATTTTATCAGCATCAAAGTCGTCGAAACGATCGACGGATATGCCCCTCTGCGGGCTGTGGCGGTGTCGCGCGCGCGGCGGCGGCACGGGCGGCAACACGGGCGCCGAGTGCGGCGGCGGCGGCGGCGGCGGGGGCGGCGAGGGCGGCGCCGGCGCGGCGGGAGCTGCGTGTGCGCGCGGCAGTAGGCGCTCGGTGAAGTCCCGCAGGCGCTGGTGGCGCGTGGTGGTGGAGCGGGGCCGCTCGTCGCGCCCGCGGCCCAGGCGGCGCTGCAGGCGCTCCAGCGTGCGGCGGTCGGGCTTGGCGCGGCCGAGGCACGCCGCCACCGCCTCCTCGGAGCAGCAGCGGCAGGGGCAGGCGCGCGGCGGCGGCGCGCGGCGCACGGTGTAGCGCACCGCGCCCAGCGTCACGTACGGGGACCTGCGCACGCGCGGGTGTGTTTAGCTGGTGCGGTGAGTGCGGGATGCGGGACGTGCGACCCGCCCGGCGGTCGGGCGGCGACTCGGCGAGTGCGCCGCATTTAGAGCGGACAGCTTCCCCCGCGACTCGCCGCTGAATTCCGGGAGGATTCCCCGCGACCCACTCCGGACTCCGGACTCCGCCGGAGAGTTATATCGGAGCGGATGATTCGCATCTGCGCTCGCTTTGAAGAGCGGTTGCGGACGTTACGCGAGGAGACAAATGTACAGGGGCGAACTTGAAATAGTTTTAAAGCGTTCCACTTATATGAGCAAACACGTCTATATCTAGAGACAAAAAATGCTAGTGATCCGCTAGAGGACGACAGGTGGCAGACAGACAGACGGAAGACGCCTCGGATATAAATAGGTGGACGTTGGCGATTCGGCGATACGCGACCTCGTAACAATGTTTACATCTCATATCTTGTTGCAGGGGACTAATTTATGTTATTATATTTAATGCATTCCTTGAATTACTTACAATGAAAGATAAGAGGTAAGAGACAAATTGTTTTTACTTAAAATACGCAACATAGAGGAGCGCATACACATCCACGCCTAGCACGTAAAAAAATAACATGATTGAAACACTAATAATACTTATTGCACTGACTCACACTCGCCTGTTTAGTTCAATGTGGGGTTTATGTATGCAAATAGAATTGTTAAATTATACTTTATCTTTCTTGTTTATATGATTTTAACAATTTATTTGGTATTTAACGAAAATAAAATTACACTGAGGGAAATTTACCTATATAATATTATATCTCTTTTGTCTCGACGCATATTATTCATTAGCAATCCAAAATCAAAATATTCTTTATTCAATAGGCTGTTACAAGTACTTTCGAATTGTTAATTTACATAAGATGTCAGTCGTGTCAGTCCTCACAGAAGGTACCAACTTGGAAGGCAGTTCTGCTGAGAAGAGCTGGCGAGCAACTCAACACTTGCTCTTTTCAAATAAAATTTTACAATAAATATACATACAACCTATGTCCTACCAGAAGAGAACCTGGTCATTACTTATTTTCGTTACTTTCCGCCTATTTTAATATGCTTTTATTTATCTATTTACCAATCAATATAAGAAAATCTTCCAACGCTATTTTGACCCACTTCTTGCCATCAGAATTGCTTGAAAACACACATTATCGGATACCATAATATTTTCATAGTACGAACTTAGTTTATAGACTTAACATATTATTGTATTATATTTAAAAATATTAAAAAAAACACTCTTGAAAATGTTTTGCTTTATTCACGCTTCAATGGCGGAATGGGGGAATATTTATAATTCATATAAACGGTCAGGCTTCGAACCCACAACCTCAACATTGAATCATATATTGTACTTTTTTTTTAGCTTCTCGCTGTATCCCGCATATAGCAGGGTAGGCAAAGGGAACCTAAGAACCTAGTGTTTTTTTTTTTTTCACACTCCCACATTCTACCTGATGTGCCCCCGCGATTTGATACGGGCGACACAACTAAGAACCTAGTGTTAAGACTCTCTGTTCCCCACTATATCGTATATTGTACTACTTTAGTATAATGATCTTATATTAATTAAAAATAGTTAAATAACATGGTAAATAGGTACAGGGGACCTGGTGAAGTCGCGTCTTCTTCGGACGCCATCTTGTGGGGAGCGAGGGCGCGCGGTCGCCATTGATCACGTGACACCTCGCATAGTGCGGGCACCTACTCGAAAATCTGAAACAAATTAAAAATTTACTTTAAAATGTTATTTTTTTATGGAAAAATATACAGTACAATAATTACCATAAAAGTATAGCTATCGTATAAAAAGCAAATCATCAAAATTGATTTACAAAGTAAAAAAAACTACAGTCAAATTGGAAATCTCCTCGTTTTTTTGAAGTCGTTTCGAAAGTCAAAAAATTATATCAATAATATGAAATAAAAAAAAAATATATGAATTGTTGGAATATCAATTGATTTTATAGTTGGTCAACTGACTTGTTAAATTGTCAAGTTGTTTTATAGATAGTCTATTGATTATTATACAAAAACTAATCTTTTATAATTAGAATGTCTTTTGATTTTTACTATAAAATGGTTGCCGCCACTCACACTGTGTTCTTTACCTGTTAGAACTTACGAGTCGAAAAGCAGTCTCTTCGAGTACTCTTTCTTTTCGGTGAAATATAATTAATTTATAAACCCGGAATGATCGTTTTATTTACCCTAACCTCCTACATGAATAATATCAAGTAATAAGTGTTATTACTAACATTGATTATTATACAAATAACCATATTTCTTATTCATTGTTATATGTATGTATATAATAATTGAGAAAAAAACGTTTAAAAAGATAATTATAATTTAAGTCTATGTTGTTTTCATACTTGCTTCACATCACTTTGATCAAAATTATAATATTTTACAATAAATTCGCGTGATGAGCCTCTGGAGTGAGCGTCAACAGCATTTAACTCCACACATTAACGTCACTATAGTATTCTTGGACAGAATAATATATTTTTCTCAATAACATATTTAATCTATTCAAATCTTCAATAATATTAGTGATACAGATATTTGCTTAGTCTGATGAGAAAAATTGCTATGTACTTTATTAAAAATAAAGAATAACAAAAACTGTAAGCATAAACCAAACCCAAGCCTGTCGTGGCGCAAAGCCACAAGCGAGCGACTGTAAACGCGACAGGTTGTGGGTTCGATTCCCACTCCAGGAAATGTAAAATTTAGTATTTTCATTTCTTGAGTTTGGTAACAAGGCAAAGCGCGGCGTTGAGTTCCGCCACTCAACGCCTCAATTCGGCGGAAAGTGGGGAACGGAATTGTTCAAAGAGAATGGAGTGTCTTAACAATAGGTTCTCTGGTTCCCTCTGCCTACCCTGCTATGTGCGGGTTACAGCGTGAAGTTAAAAAAAAATAAAAATTAAAAATTCGTATATATACGTTATAGCATCTAAGCATTTGCATGTCTTGATAATATAGGGGCCATCATGGCGCACAGAGGGACAGCGGCTGACTATTAATATTGTATTGTGATTGTGGCTTTGATGCCACTCGGAGAATTTATTATATTAATATTACTTTTATTTCTTTGTTAAAAAGAGAACAGAGTGTCTTAACACTAGGTTCTCTGGTTCTCTCAGTCTACCCTACTTTGTGCAGGACACAGCGTGAGGCAATAAAGTCAAAGTCAAATAATTTTATTCAAATTAAGAAGTTACAAGCTCCATTTTTAGAACGTCAAATAATTTACCACTAGTTCACTAAAGTGAATGCCCCAGGCCTGAGATGAACCGGCGCAAGAAACTCAGCGGGACATTTTCTTTTTCTTTTTTTTTTTATTCGTCAAAAAAAAATCCCCATTCGGTAAGACAAAGAGTTTCGCTACGCAACACGCAATGTTCAAACAGAAAATGAGACGAAGTGTGTTACCCTACTTTACAGAAAATAAAGTGAAGTTACAAAATAAATTTATCATTATTTAATAATAAATATTTTTTAAAAATAACTATTTTTTCTACTAACTACTATTTTTAGAAATACAATTCAAAAGCTAATCATGAAAATGTTATTTTTATTCAACATGTAAAAAGTAAAAGTAACCGGAAGTAATTTATAAAAATATATTTTCCTTACATTTAAATATCATATTTCACAAAGCTTGAGTTCCTTTGATGTTTTCAGGACAATGTCGCCTGCGGGACATAAAATCCTTATTATAATTGCAAGTGACTTTGTTTGTTTGTTACGCTTTCACGCTTAGAATATTCAACTGATCAAATAAGAAATTTAACAAGATTGAGTTAAAAAAATTAAAAAGCCCCCTAGGCAGTTACAAAAGTAAATAAAAAAGTATTCGGTCTTATACCAAAAATGGTTTACATTAACGCCTGTCGTAGTACCAAGGCACAAGGGTGCGACGGTAAATGCGACAAGTTATGGGTTCGATTCCTACTCCAGGAAATGGATTTTTTATTTCCTGGGTTTGGTCGAAAGCGCGGCGTTGAGTTCTGCCACTCAGCACGCAATGCCCCGTTTCTTTTACAGTGGGAAACGGAGTGTCCTAACACTAGGTTCCTTCTGCCTATATGCGGGATACAGCGTGAAGCTATGTATGTATGTGGTTGAGATTAATTTGGCAGAGCTGATGACTCTTCAAACTGCTGGACCGATTTGTACCAAAAATAGCTAAGAAATACATGTATAATGAATAAAATCAAACATAATGAATAAAACCGAAATCGGACCATCTGTTTGAGAGCTACAATACTTCACACAGACAGACACACACCCACTCACACGCAAATTTGCTTATAGCTCTTCTTTTTGCTTCGGGGGTTAAAAAAATAATATTTACAAAAATATCAAAAAAGCAATCTTACTTAGTAAAAATATTTTGAAAAAGCAAAAAAGCATCTATTAGTTTCTTCATGTAACTTGAATTACATTATTTCATTTAGAAATTATCGCTGACTATAATTTAAAATAATAACATGTGCGAAGACGCGGGTAAGAGGTAGTAGGATAACAAAACCAATAACAAAGCAGTTATAGAAAAGATATGAGAAATTTACTTTTTATATATTTAAAGGAGATTAAAAGAGATATTTTACACTTCACTTCACTTCATTTAACTTCACGCTTATCCCTAGCGGGGTAGTCAGAGAGAACGGAGCGCCAAACGCTACGGTCCCTGCATACCTCTTTCGCCTCGTCCACAGTCATTAACCTCTTCATGTATGCCCTCCGGGAAGTCCTCATGCCTTTTATGTGACCTTCCTCCAGTATCATTGATACTGTATTCTCGAAGGTCTCTTACCGTAAGAGATATTTTAAACGTTTACAAAATATATTTAACTAAAACGCTAAAGTATGACGTATTTTAATAAATAACGTGGATATTATTAAGGTAATCTGTGTACTTTTATATGTAATATAAAATTTTTTTGTGTTAATCGTCTTGGAGTTATGTAAAAATTTTTTGGTACTGTAAAAGATTATTTATAATTGAATCAGTGAGTGCAGAAACAACGTAAGTCACAAAAAATGCGGAAATTCGTATTCGATTTAAACTAGCTTAGAAAAGCAAGATACGTGTTGTTTTTCTACCTCCTGCAAAATTTTAAAGTCAAGACATGTTGTTTCTGCACTCACCGATTCAATTGTAAGTAAAAATACACAATGTTATTGAATTATGAATTATGAATTATGAAAGTGAACTGTTTTTTACATTTAGAATAATAAGGTGATTTGTCAATTACATAACTCACTTAAGAATGCTCACTACAAAATATTTTTTTATTAAAGATATAAAAATATAAAAAAAAAAAAGAAATAAATCAAATAAAATTTATTCATATTCTACAACTTCGTAAAGTAATATGGTTTTATAGAAACAGTGTTACCAGACTAGATAAAGTAATTGAAGATATTAAATTAAGTAAAAACATCGAATTGTTAACTATGAAAGCTTTTTTTTTTCTCTATACAGATTCTTATTCGCTTTAAGCGATAAAAGACCTGTGTTACGCTATTACTACTTCTATGTTCTATGTTCTATGTTCTATTTGTTTATTTGTTGTTATTGCAATAAAGAATATTTGTGACCTTGTTGTGTTAACGTTTTCAGTTTCACTCCTTTGCCTGCATAGGATATAGGATAGGCAGGGGCCTTTACTTTCCACCCGAACTCAATACCACCTTTTGTCTATATCAACATGTAAAATTTTTGAATATATCATATTTTAGTAACCAATTCCATAAAGGAGAAATAAATTTCGACTGATTTTTTTATGAGTGCTTTACTGGATGAAACAATTTGAATTATTCATTTTTAACACCTAATTAGCTTCTGATGAAAGTACTTTTGAGTTGTGGAAATAATTGTGCTTTTGATGCATTTTCTTTGAAGTCGATTTACATTAAAATTTTAATATTATTTACGCGTTCATATAATTTCCACATCCTTTTTGATTTGGTTCATGGTCCTAAGCAATATTCTTCATTCTGTTACATATACATATATAGATATAAAATTTATAAATATTTACTTAACGGTACTATCATTAAAAATATTTTACTTTATCTGAAAGTCTGGTAACACGGTTTCTATAAAACCATATTACTTTACGAAGTTGTAGAATATGAATAAGTTTTATTTGATCTATTTCTTTATTTTTTTTTATATTTTTTTATCTTTAATAAAAAAATATTTTGTAGTGAGCATTCTTTATGAGTTATGTAATTGACAAATCACTCCATATTCTAAATGTATAAAATAATTCACTTCATTTCATTTAACTTGAAGGTCTGAAATTTTATTTTATAAGCACAAGTAATAGTTTTTTGCCTCAAATCATTCTAACCCTGTTACAATAGTGCAGTCAAATTCTAAATATAGAGTAAGTCCATAGCAGTGCCACCTACTGTGGTTATGAGAAACCTCGTGAGTTTTGGATGTATGCACTGTAGCTTGGGCGGGCGGGAAACCTACTGTGTTATCAGTTCCATCGATAGATGTCGTTTTAACCAAATATTTTTCTATTTCATTTTTTGATTTTGATCATTTTTTTTTATATGACAGCGGTTCCATTTAAATTTAGTTAGTACTGTTTACTTTTTAGTATAGTTTATGTGAAGGTGCTTTTCTTTTCTATTTTCATGAGAATTATTAGTTGCTACCATAATGGGGCAATTCGACAGTGTTTGGCTGTAAACGATGGTTTTGGATTCGATTCCCTCCCGAGGGAATGTTTAGTTATATTTACGTTATTTCCTCGCTCTAGTGTTAGAGTCCTTTTGTCAGAATTAGTTTGTCACTTGCGCGAATACTTATAAAAAATCAAATATAACTGGATATTTTAATTCCATTTTTTCATCATTGCAAGCGGAGGATCTAGTGAAAGGAGTCTCCTAGTTTAATATTAAAAAATATATGACACTCACTTATTATGTTTAACGACGAAATTTTGATTAAGAATAAATGTAATTGAATATCAAAGCGCATTATAAAAATACACAACTGCTTATTTATAAATTTATATTATCATACATACATACATAGCTTCACGCTGTATCCCGCATATAGCTGGATAGGCAGAAGAAACCTAGTGTTAAGACACTCCGTTCCCCACTTTCCGCCAAATTGAGGCATTGCGTGCTGACTGGTGGAACTCAACACCGCTCTTTACCTTGTTACCAAACCCAGGAAATGAAAATACTAAACTTTTACATTTCCTGGAGTGGGAACCCACAACCTGTCGCGTTTACAGTCGCACGCTTGTACCTTTGCACCGCAGGCGTATATATTATATAAAAAAATGTATATTCTTTAACACAAAGTACTTTAAGAATTAAGCGTGATTTATGTGACCTCTTAATGCAATACGAGCATTTATGTTGCTATAGCGAGGTGACTCATATACAATTTGAAGTAGCTATAAAAATTAAATGATTATTTTGTTAAGTAAAATGTTAGTTTATTGATAAAAGTTAATATCTTTTTTATCAAAGTAATAAAAATATTTTATACTAAATGTTTCTTGCAATATTTTGATTATTTTTGCAGCTTCACTTTCACCCTTTTTCTCGCATAGCAAGGTAGTCAGAGAGAGCCTAGGCTCTGATACTAGTGTCAGGACACTCCATCCTCTACTTTCCGCTCGAAATCAAGGTGTTCGGAGTGGTATAAAGTAATGAGTCGAAATAGCGTTGTAACAATTTTCTTATCTATATATTAATACGTAAAGCAAAAACTTTAGATCCCTTTTTAGGAAAATTACGCGGACGGAGGAGCATGAAACTTGGCACACTTATAGTTTATACAGCGGAGGAGTACATAATAATAGTATCTTTTTAAAATAATACATAAAAAATATATAAAAGTAATGAAATTAATGTTACACACTACAATGGCTGACATCTATGTTTATATAAAGTTACATATACATACATACGTTGCTAGGACGCGTTATTAACGCGTCAACGGGGACACTAGTATAGATAGATACACGTAAAAGCTTATTAGGTTTACTCTATCAAAAAACAACTAAAATGCTAAAATTAAAAAGAAATATAATCAATATATATCATATATATCAATTATAATATATATCAATTATAATATCAAATATTTATGTTTCACCAACATCATATTCTATGAATAACTAACATTTATACTAGGTTATCTAAATTACAATCACGTACAAAGTTTTTACAATAATCGTTACAAGTGTACACGCGTGGGCAATTCAATACTAAAAAACCTTCTTACAATGTAATAACAGTCATCGTACTTTTAATTTTCATAATAAATTATGTAGACCTGACGTGGCGCAGAGGCACGATCGTGCGACTGTAAATGCGACAGGTTGTGGATTCAATTCCTACTCCAGGAAATGAAAATATTAAATGATTTTTAGTATTTTCATTTCCTCGCTCTGGTAACAGGGCAAAGCGCGGCGTTGAGTTCCGCCACTCAGCAAGCCATGCCCCAAATTCAGTGGAAAGTGGGTAACAGAAATGTTTAAAGAGAACAGAGTGTCTTAACACTAGGTTCTCAGGTTACCTCTGCTTCTACTAGATTTTCTGGTTCCCTCTTATGAATTATTTTATTGGATTACTTTTACCCTGCGGGATACAGCGTGAAGCTAAAAATAATTACATACATACATATCACAACAATTTATCTTATAAGTGAAACTCAGATAAAAAACAATTATGTTTTAAATTAAACGCATTTAAAGTTGATCCGCTAAGGATATCAAGGATACAAGGGCATGTAAGGTATTAATTTCGATTTTTGGTTTTCCTTATTGTAAATGCCACGTCTTATCCTTTATTTTTTACTACCGTGATGGGTAATAACCTCTGGCATTGAAGCGTTAAGCTTTTGGCTTAAAAGCAATATATTTATTGAATTTTTTTGTTGTTATGATCAAAATACAGTTAGTATCGAAAGCCTTTCTGAACCTTTTAAAAAATGTTTATATCTTCTTAAAAGGTCCAAAGATATGTGAGTATTTTATTTATTCACTAAGCT
>JAKGSA010001823.1:0-35620 GCA_033558755.1 Philaethria dido | reverse complement strand
GACAATATTTATATAAATAAATGTTGCTTCGAGCGAGCCACGAACCCATAAGCATCGCATAGAATACTATACTGTGAGACCGCAAATTTTCATTAGCTAACTAATCTTTAAGATCTACATAAAAAAACTATTTTTTAATCATTGTTATATTTATTTTCATTTTATAACACTTAACTAAAATTTTAACAAGACAATTACTAGATCTTACGAAACCCATTTTTACTAGCATTTGAACGTATGGAGTTCTTTCGATATCTTTTTCAAACAGAACTTAAAAAAAAAAACTTTATTAAAAGGTATGTATATTCATGTGAAGAAATTGTGGTATTCATGTGAAGTGTGCATAATTTAAATATTTCATATAGGTAAAACATCCTAACATTATAGATTAAGAGCCCACGAACCACCAGATTTACCTCATAGTATAAAAGCTGAAAATTTCTCTATGAGTGTATTTGACAGAGGTAACAACAGAGATTTAGAGAATATAGAATTGAGCTTTATACTATAAGGTAATTGAGGTACTATTTTATGCACCTTTACTATCTATTATCTCCTGAAGCAAACACACCCCAAATTCCATACTTGCTGATCGTTCTTACCTCTGTCAGATACACTCACAGAGAAATTTTCAGCTTTTATACCATGAGGTAAGTCTGGCGGTACATGAGATCTTAATCTATTATGTTTGAAGCTGACTGGTATAATATAATGAAAATATTATTTATAAAATTTAGTTTATGAATATTAATAACAATTTAAATGTTTGGCAGTCATTATATTTCTTAGTATTTTTAAACTTACATGTAATATGAGTTATAATCTATATCTAATACAAAATGAAGTAAGCCTATATTGTATTTACTATTAGCCTTCAATGGTACAAGCACGTTTTTTAAATATTTAAAAAAATTGTAATAGCAATTATTTAATAGCAAATATTTTGAACCCCTTATATCGTGGTATAATTTCTTGTTTAGGTATAATTCTATTACTTCTTCCAATATGGTACTTATTACACTCTTTTAACAGTGCAATTAACAAAAAAAAACCGAAATCAAATGAAATGCTCTAAAAAGTGTGATTATTACTTACTTAACTAAATTTAAATGGGATCACATAAAAATTACCAGCTATCACTTAAAAAAAAATATCATCAAAATTTGTTTACCCAGAAAAAAGTTATGCGGTAATACGCACAAAAAAACAAAACAAACAGTCGAATTGAGAACTTCTCCTTTTTCTGAAGTCGGTTAAGTAAAGAAGATGGTCGGAGATAATAAAATTTCAATACATTAACACTCAGACATTGCCATAGAAAAAAACAAGTGATATAAACTTTCTTACACAATAAATTATATATATATATATATATTCAATTTTCTGTAAGAGTAAGACAGACTACTCACAATATAAATGAATAGCAATGGGAAATATCTCAATCTCAATAGATTTTGTTAGTACAAAGTTTCATATGAAGCCGCCGTTGTACTAGTATATATTCAACAATAATTGCGTCACTAAAGCAATTCTTCATAGTAATTGTCCAGGCGTTTAAAGCCACCGCCTCATTCTGTCATACTTTAGTATAACCAGCTTCTATAGTGCGGTTCTTGTTTTCATTAAAAATCGTTTTAATCCCACCATAAGAATGATAGTGACTTAACTCGAAAATTATGAGATTTCCGATTTCGTTAAAAATTAAAAAAAAAAATTTTATCTGCTAATTTCCACAAAATGTACCTATATTTAAATAATTAAAAGAAAGCCTACAAATAATATAAATTAATACAGAAGGATGCGTTTCTCGACTTGCTTGCGGCATATGGGGCAGACGGTGATGCGGTCATGCACATCTAGCTGTCTCACCGTGGCCATAGGAAGATCATGTTCTTGAGCCGGTCCAGGCAGATTGGGCTGTGTCTTTAAGTCGCAAAATTATATTGTATGAAAAATATACATTTTAAACGGTTGCTGTGGGTTTTGATTCCTACTTAAGGAAATGCTTAATATAATTAATGTAATTTCTTGTTCTGGTAGACAAATTGCGGCTTTGAGTTTCTTTGACATATAATGTTTGAATTTCGAAAGTGGACAACGGGTGTGTTGACACTAGCTTCTTTTTGCTTTATGCTGGTAATAACATTCTTAAATCTTATTTAATTATTTATGGAGAATGAGCACAAATTATTCGGTATCATTATTTTATATAAATAGAAAATCGTCAGTGATTTATTTTTATGTTGCTGGATATAAAGAACCTGTTCTTTTATGTCTTGCAACTGCTGCTGTAGTTTCTGCACGTCGGCAGCGGCAGGCGCGGAAGGAGTGCTTCGGCGTGTGTGCGG
This sequence comes from Philaethria dido, assembly GCA_033558755.1. Lineage (NCBI taxonomy): Eukaryota > Metazoa > Arthropoda > Insecta > Lepidoptera > Nymphalidae > Philaethria > Philaethria dido. The sequence goes on along the minus strand of JAKGSA010001823.1, from coordinate 33,272 downwards.
GCGCGGGGCGGGGCGGGGGCGGCGCGCGCCTGGCGGGAGCGCGGCGGAGCGCTGGGCGCGCGCCCGCGCGAAGGAAGAATACGGCGGCGGCGGCGGGGAGGAGAGCCGGCGGGGGAGGGCGCGGCGGCGGCGGGGGCCGAGCGCGACCCGTTGTTCATGAGGTGCGGCTGCCTGTGCAGGCGGCTGCCCCTTGTTCACCTGCACCTGTGCTAGGTTGCTGCTGCCGCTACCCTCGCCGGAACCCTGGCGTATCATATGTTACGTATTGGTTTATGGTGCGGTGTTTGTATATTATTATGAATGAAGGGTTTGCGTGTCCACCTTCAGGTCTGTGCGCGGGGGGCGGCGGCTGCAGCGGCGTGCGGCACTCGACGCACTTGCGCATGAGGGGGGCGCAGCGCGCGCAGGCGCACACGTCGCCGCAGGGCCGGAACACGACGGTGGCGGGCGCCTCCGAGCACACCACGCACTCGCCCACGCGCTGTCGCGACGTCACGCACGCGCGACACAGCAGGCACTTCTTCACCTGTACAATATGTTTCACATATAACTTGTTCGATACGTGGTTAATTCTTATTCACAATCTGATGACTTTATATATAAAGTTCTACTGTCAATATAAACCTACTACTTGCCAATCGAGCTACCATTGAAGAATATTTTCAAGAAAAAAAATGTAATTCATGATTTTTAAATATCAGTTTGACTTACTCTGGCGGCGCAAACATTGCAGCAGCAAATATGTCCACATGGGCGGAATAATGTGTCTCGCTTGGCATCTGAGCAAACAAGACACTCGTCGGCGGTAGGGTCAGTAAGTGGTATTTCAACATTGGAAGGAACATCGGCGGTCGATGTCGACGGAACTGCTGCACTTGAGAAAGATCCTGATTCGCTTTCCGGGGTGGCGTCGCTCATCCCCGTCCCTTCTTTGCGACAGGTTGTCAACGTCTTGCGAAGATTCGGATCTGGACACAGATCCAACGGTGTTTGACCTGAAACAAAATGTTTTTCAAAAACTTTAACATAATTTGTGATTTTTATAATTGCTCAGTATGTTTACTGGTAACATACCAAATAAACCACTTCTAATGGATTTTATTTCATCAGTCCTTCAAGGTATTTGACTTATGTAAAACATACTCGTAGTTATGTATGTTATTATAATACTGTACCTTTCTTATTTTTGATGGTTAGATCTGCACCATGCGCCGCAAGGAAGCAAGCGATAGATGCTGAAGATTTCTTGTCTTGAGCATGAACGAAGCCACTAAATAGTGACGCGTCACGAACGTCCTGCAGGCGCCGTAGCTGTTGTAGTGTATGATGACGCAGTGCTTCATGTAGCGGGGTGTCTCCGTCCTGAGTAAAATCATTATAAAGTTTAATTTATGAACTTATGTTCGATAGAATTGAAAACAATAAGTACCTATTTTTTTTTAACTTTTTTTCTGGTTTATTTATATTTTTATATGTATTTAGCTAATGTAACATAATATAAAATATTTTTAATAGGGGCTAGAGGCTAAATAAATCAATAATTAAGGTATAAATATAATCATTATTTTACATTAAATTACATAAATGAAAAATTGCCAACCGCAATATTTTTAAGTAGAAGCTTCATAAAATTTAATATAGGCGACTCAAAGATTCATTTTCTTCTCTACTTAGAGATCCATTATGAAATATCATGCTAATAATCAATCATGATAACAGAAATATTTTTTGTTAGCCTCACGCTGTGTGCAGCGAACCTGAGAACCTAGTGTTAAGACGCTCCGTTCCCCACAGAAACAAATACGTAACATCCACAAGATCCGTTTAAAAACATAAGCTGAATAATAGTGGGGGGGTTGCAAGTTTATAACCTAAACAGTAGCTTGGGTGTAACACAATTGTGTGGATACGATTCGTTTCTATGAATCGTCAATATTTGAAAATTCCAGGTACGCGTAAGTAGTTAAAGTACCATTAATTGTACAAATATTATTTAAAATTTAGTTTCAAGGATTGTCCTTAAGTAGACGGTAAAATACTCCCAAGATTTTTTTAAATTAAATCGATTTACCTTATCACAAATGTTAAGATTAGCACCGTGTGCGACGAGCAGCCGCACTATTTGTGTGTGTTGGCGCTCCACGGCAAGGTGCAGTGCAGTTTGCAGGTTTGCATTCTGTAGGTCAAGCCGAGCGCCGCCGTGCACTAGCAGTTCTGCCACCTCGGAGTGGTTGTTGAACGCAGCCAGGTGCAACGCTGTGTACCCATCGTCCTTCGCATCGTCCATTATCCAAGGGCGTGGCAATTTTCCAAGCATTATCTTCATAGCGCTGTAAATATTTATACTTTATTTTAGTATCTATATTTTACTTACTAAAGAATAATGATTGCTTATACTATCTATCTAACTAAATCTAACTAAATTCGGAAGCCGAGTGGAATCAAAAACACTATTAAAGAGGGAAAAAAGTGAAGTGGTGAAAGGGTCATTGCTGGCTGAGTTTAAAGAAGATATGTACAGAATTGTTTATTAGAATTTATTTGTGATCTTATTTAATATATATATTTTAAAACCACTATTTAGGTACGCATATAATAACAGATTGTAAATTCAAATTTATCGGTGCATGTAGTTTGTGATGCTTTACTAATGTCGACCAGTGGGTAAGAATCTATCTTAAGAGAAACAATTATAAATACTAGCGTCCCTATAAATGCGTTAATAACGCATTGCGTAGTGACGTATATGTCACTTTGTTTATATGTTACTTTATGTAAACATGGGTGTCAAACCATGGTAGTGTGTGTAACATTTATTTTATTAATTTAATATATTTTTATGCATTACTTTTAGAAAATATAATCATTGTGCACTCCTTCTCTATATAAACTATAAGTGTGCCAAGTTTCATGCTCCTTCGCCCGCGTAATTTTCGTAAAAAGGGATCCAAAGTTTTTCCTTCACGTATTTATATATAGATGTTTCTTTTTCAATAAATATTATGTTAAAATAAACCTAGAAGAGAACCTAGTATTTAAACACTCTGTTCTCTTTTGACATTTCCGTTCTCGATTTTACGCCGAATTCATCATGCATTGCGGGCGGAACTTAACGCCGCTCTTTTCTCTCAGAGCCAGCGCCAGAGCGAGGTTTGAAAGTCCTAAATAATATTTAATATTTTCATTTCAAGTGTGGAATCTAACTCGCTGCAGCATTTGCGCTTACAGTCACACCGCTTATGCCCCTGCCACCACGACGGGGCCTAGGCTCTACAAAAAACAAAAGGTGATTTAGTAAAGACTCTTTCACTCCGTTCTTACTTTTAGCCATATATCGAGACATTACAACGAAAATCAATACCCTGTTTCTTGTCTTTACTATAAGAAGACAACAATAATAACTCAAATGTAATATTCTTTATTTACTTTCACGCATCCTGGTAAGTGATGGTAGTCAGAGAATCAAAGTGTCACCACACTCCGTTCCACTCTTTTCAAGCGAATTCAGATATTTCGTAAGCTGAGTGACGAACTCAACGACGTGTCTAGGCCTTACCAGAGTGGAGAAGTTCTGAAAATAATTTACTTAAATATAAACAAGGCGCTCCAAGTAAGATGCCGAATTGACAAATCAATCGCATTTGCTATTGACGCCATATATGGATAATAGCATTTTGCTACGATCGTATACGAAAAAAATCATTCTGCAAATTAAATAAAATAAATATTTCCTTTAATGAAGTTTCATAGCAGAATCTCTACAATTTCCAAAGTAATATAATATACTTTTTTTTACCTCCTGCTGAACACTGCTAAGATACTTTAACTTCACGCCAAGACACCTGTTCTCTTATCATTCTTCCGTCCCTGACTTTCCGCCGAAATTCTTGATATAAGGCGATAGACTTGGCATACGAATGGATTGACCACTTATAATATTTATTTATTAAAGTTGTTGTATTGCATTAGTGTAATAGTCCAAGCTATATGACTAGTGCTGAAAGCGTAAAGCATGAGCGTGTAGCTAAAACTTAGTGCATTTAAAACTTTCATTTAATGAATAATGAAATGAAAATACGAACAAATGTCTTGTTATTTTTCTGAATTCGTTGATTTGTAACTTGATTATCGTGAAAGTTATATAAAAGGGTATCGAGTACACTTTGTTAAACTAACAAAACAAACGGAGTTTGAAAAACCCCCACGCAGGGTTAAATTATAGACCTCCTGCCGAGAATTATTTATTATTGACTGTCGTACATCTCAAATATTTATGTTTTTATAGAGTATGTGTCCTTTAAGAAGAACATAAAGACATAAAAGGAAATGCTTATATGATACGTAAAGTCGTAGTTTTGGTTGCGGAAATCCACTAGTACCGTGAAGGTGGTTGAACCCAAAACATAAATAGCACCAACATCGAGTTTGTAGGTGTAAGGTAGTATAGATCACCAACTGCGTGTTGCTTTATAAATGTAATAAAATATCGTTCTTCGTAAAATTATTTTTCAGCCTTTTTTTTAAGGTATTGTAAATATGAGTTTTTTTTTAAACTATATATGCAGTGCGTTTCTTTCTGCAATAGCAATAATGACAAAGATGGCAACAATAAATTAGGTGAAATACATTTTAATATGCTGTGTTATGTTCAAAGAGTAAAAACGAACGAACTAATTAAATAAGGTCAAACGTCGTGGCCGGCGGGCGGCGCTCGTCCTACGTACGCCAACAGTTGGAATCTGATCGTCGCGCGCCTCGTCTCGCGCGTACGCATACGCGATCTTTACTTTTCAGTACATACCGTTAAAGTTTTCCCAGCATGGATATTTTAAACAACTGATTCTTATAGATAACATTACCATTATAAGGATTGAGTGACTTTCTTCAACTGTCAAGTTTTTTCGAATATGTTTGGATGTAAGTGATCATTTCTGTAGTCATTATTAAAATTTATTTTATTAATATTCTGTTGTAATTTCTTTAGTAATAATGAATAATGACTTGAGAAAACATGTTTATACATTTATATCACTTGAGGTGAGTTAGAACTAAACATTCATATGAGTGATTACAATAAATAAAAGAGCTGTGAACGTGAAATTTATATTTCAAATATTTGTAAGTCTTTTCTACAGTAACAGTACAAGGGTTAGGTCAAACGTAACAGCTTGTTATATTTATGCTAACATAAAGGAACGTGTCACTGAGAGTATTCAGTTGTAAGTGTTATAATAATTAGCAAATATTATTTGGTAACATTTGTCTCTTCTAGTTGTTACCAGGCACAAGGTTCATTCGTTTCGTACGCCACATTGGGTGACGCCATAGTAATAATGGATCATATCTTAACATGTGCTTAATTACCAATTTATGAAAACTTTAAATATGATGCACTTTTCTTAAAGTCATGCAATTACTATATAAATAAACATATTACATTGCTTATTTATGGTATATCTTGTTAGTCCTTACTCATATAACAATGCCACGATTACTAACAACTTTGAAGAACTATTTTTTTTTATATATATGTTTAGTTTGAATGTATTTATTATATATTACAAGTATTTATTTATAATTGATGTGGGATAATCAATATCATTCGCGAAGATTGATTATGTTTAAGATTTGTATCATAAGTATTGTAATATTTATTAATGAAATATTAATTATAAGCATGTATGTATGTATGTATGTATGTATTTTTTGGTGGTAGGAGGTTCGTCCTCCGTCTGGCTCGCGACCACTATCATGTCAAAGACGAACCGCCAAATATCTTATGATGTGTTCCGGTTCGATGGCATGTAAGCCAGGTTTTCCCCTTTCCCACCCATCCTTTCCCCAAAATGTGGTGGTTCCGATAGCGGACTACTACATTATCCTCCCTTTTCATCTGTATCCTCTAGGTTGGCAACGCATCTAGTACATCTCTTGTGTTGTAGATGTTCATGGGCGAAGGTAACCACTTACCATCAGGCGGTCCTTCTGCTCGTTTGCCATCCGGTATCCATAAAAAAAAAAAACATAATACAAATAAGTTTTCTTTAGTTTATTTGTTCTAAATATCATTCTTTAACAAATTGAGTTATGCAAATTAAAAAAAAAAGTATGCGACATTAATGTTATACTTACATACTCGTACCTAAAAGGTGTTACGTTCTCTTGTATCACGTAATAAAACAAAATAAATTAGAAAAGTTTGTTTTACTATAATCATGTTGTTTTGAATACTTGGCAGATATTTACTTTTAATAGTAGGTATCTATAAAAATTATTGTATAGGGTGTCCCAAAATTAACGCAAGATTTGAATTAAATAGAAAATGCCATTTTAGTCTTTTAATAGCGAATGAATAATGAATATAATAGCAAATGGCGGCAAAGTCAAATCTAGCGTTAATTTTGGGACATCCTTTATATGTAAAATACCGTTCCATGTATTTGTATTTGAGTTTCATTACATAGTTTTATATTTATATTCTAAGCTTTTAAAATTGTAATATTACAAAAACGTAGTTTTTGTTACTAATTCCGATTTGTTAAATAAATTATATTTTGAAACAAAAGTATATACGGTATGATATAGAGGTATCTACGTTGTTACCTCAAAGGTAACATTAATTAGTTTTATTTTATCAAATATTCCTAGTTAAGCTTTTTTATTTTCAATGATATTTAAATATAAAATAAAATATATGTAATTTCATAAATAAGGACAAATATAAGAATTAGTTTGTTCGACGGAATATTTACCATGTATTGTTTTAATAATTATAAGGACAAATAGTAATAATATCATATTAATATTTATTAAATTTATTGTTTATTCTCTTATAGTCAAAAGAATGATTTCGCGTCTGGCAAGTAGCATCAAGCGCCCAAGCGCATCAAGCGCCACATTAAGTGCTCTCTGTATACATACGAAACAATCGAGTCGTGAATCATTGCGCGGGCTCTGCATTGATCAACTGAGTGTTCCAGAATACTAGCCGAGAGCGCACGCCTTGCTCTACCTACTTACTGATTCCATATAATGAATTATTGACGTTCAGTCGCGACAGACTTTATAGAACACATTAGTAAAGTTGAGTGATCATATTCTACTACAGTGATCTGAATCCCCGAGGATCCAGAATAGTAAGTTATGGAAATGTGCGTTTGGGGCAGCAGCGGGCAACTGTGGCCAATAACAATGTCACATTAATATTCAACAGGCGCTCTTTGGTCGTTCATGCTCTAAAACAGCATCGACGTTCTTTACTCAATAGGGTTCTTACAAGATCGTACACATTTTTCTTTTTTTTAAATATTTTTACGCTGATTTTAATGCAGAAAGTGTAGTGTAGTTTGTAAATGCTTAATTAAGCTTAGTAGAATTTAAGATATTCTGAAAAAAAATCCCTGTATGGTTGTAAAGTAACTCGAAACTGTTATGATATCAATATGCTTGCAAAAGTATGTTGCAGTAAGTAGACAAAAGATGAGTTGGCTGTCGTCCCACTTGTTTGTCTACGAAAGTTTGCCAAAATTCTTTTATTGACTGAGTGAATGCAGAGCTTTACAGCCAACAACGGAAATTCTCGGCCACAATACGCCTGCACTGCTAGTTTGATAGCTCAACTTCGCAAATACAATTTCTATGGATGTATAGTATGTTGCCTATATAGCTTTCATGTTTTTTATTACAAATGAAAGAAACTAGAATGTTTTTATATGATATACTTATGTATGTATATATTATATTCATATTACTACAATATGAAATGTTACTTTCGTGTAAACATTTCAGGGAGGTCAGTGAACGCTGAGGATTGCCAGATCTTGTGTTGGCCACTATGTATAGCACGACTACCCCGCGGGAGGTGACAGTGGTGGATGGTGTTCAACTAATAATAGCCTCCCCTCCAGCGCGCGAGCATCGGAACGCTGACGGGAGCGCGCACATGTGGCGCCCGTCGGCGGCGTCGTATTCTGCGTGCCCGTTTATTTTCGATACAGTCGTCACGCGGCGCGGTTTACAGTGATCCTTACATAAGAGCCTTCGGCGAGTCAGCGATCGGGACTCCGCCGTCGGTTGTGCATTTCGAGTTGCGGCGAGCTGCAGGTCGGTGCACGTTTACGTTTAGTAACCGATCCGATAGACGCTCGCCGCCGGTTCTATTTCGGGAAAATACAAATTTGGACTGGATGGTACTCGCGACTCGAAAGCTAACTCCGTCGGTTGACTCCATTTTTAGACCTGGACTGCGCGTGCGCACTGTGTCCGATGCCAGTGCCTGACGGGCTGCCATGAGGCCGTGTCGCCAGCATCGTCTTCTTGATGGTAGCTGCCGCGTAGTGGTCACTTTATAGCTTTCCTAAAGATGGCGCCGTGTTCAATATAACCATACCAAAGGTGTCCTCGGGGTAGTGAACCCTATGAAACTACGATAAAAGAAGAGTGAAGACACATAGCCTAGCGCGAGTTCCGTGCTTCCTTACTTCCCATAGTATTTGAAATCATATGGAATGTAAAGAAGTATGGAGCTGCGCGGTTATGCCTGCGTGATAATAAGAAAGCCGGGCGAAGACTTATCTAGTATTATTGTGACGGGAAGAATTTATTGTGATTATAAATGAAAAGTGTATAATTTTTGGTATATTTTGTGTGGGGCTGGGGGTTATACTAAACTACATGCATCTCAGACTATGGATTTCGTAAGGTGTAATTTATATTTTTATATACTATACTATATAAATAAAAATATATTACGTAGGATGTGAAAAGTAAATGCAGCGTTATAAGTAAAATTATTTATTAGGTAGCGAGATGTCGTAAAATAACATCTGGCGCGGTTTAGGTAACAGTTCTGACTAAGGCAACATAAATAAACGTGAGGCTAATGTTGAGCTCCTCATTCCTCGAAAGAAGACTTTATCATATATTTAGCCACATTAAGAAATTATTTGTCTATTTTTTATTACTGTTAAATATCTAAACTGGAATTTTTTTCTAAAAATTAGTTCGTAGGTATATATATCAATTTAAAGTTAAGAAATTTTTGATATCTTAGTTTTTGGCATGTATTATGTGCTTTAAAAAAAATATACATTTGTAAACATTATAATATTTATTCCTCATATTTTTTGGGTGAGGTAAAAAAATAATCGAAAGATTTTTCAGTGTAAATGTGTGCCGAACCATTTAATTATTACAAAGTATGAATGATCTTTTGTTTCAAGGAATATTTGGGACGTGACATTGTCATTGGTGAGAGCAGTATCATAAAAAAAGGGGAGCACAAAAAATAGCCGCGCCTGCGTCGCATCTGGAGGAACACTGCATCTCATTATGCGGATCGGTCGCGGATGAATGGCATCGTGCCCGTGCCCGGCCCTGCTTGCCCGCCTGCGATTCACGGACGTCCGTGCCATGTCTTGTTCATGGCTCTTGCTCTTTACATGAATTTGTGACGCACACATTTTTATCGCTATGTATGCCAAATGTTCTTATATGTGTTAAGCCCAAAATAATATTAAATAAATATACGTAAGCAATTAATTGAATACAATATGTACATATTGTTTGATTATCTATTATAAAATCATTTTTATATGTATATGGCAAAGAAGATAAAATTAGAAGTTTCAGATGACACGACAAGATGTTATGTAAGCCCATGATGACAGGTTACATCTAAAAATTTTGAGTTTGTTTCTTAATTTGAAAAATTATATTCTAAAATATCTGATGTTGTTATAAAATAAATAGCTAGAGCAAGAAAAGACAAGTTTAATAAAAAATCCTCATCAATAATTTTCTTAAGCTTATATGCTCATCAAATACCTTCGATTCGAAGACTTTCGATTTTAAGAATTATTCAGAATCATCACCCAGCTAAAAATTTCAATCAATGAATGGGGATTTTTTAACAGCTCATACAATATTAATATTTTTGTATTTGATAACTGTATCTAATTTATAATGGTTTAAATTAAATTATTTATATATATATATATTATATTATTAATTGATATATGATGGATAAAAAATATATATAAGTTTGAGGATTGGTTCACAAAAACAAGGAGGACATTTAGGGTGCTATTAAATCATAAGGGCTAAGCCGCGAGTATTAGGCAAGGTTCCGTTCATTGTTTCAAAACAGAGGGGGGCGATGACGGGAGGGCAATGGCAGCACATTGTAATAAAAAGCAAACACTAAGACGTTAAGGTGTGGCCCACACTTTTACGTAGACTACTTGATATTAAGCTAGGCTGCGTAACAGAAACTATAAATACAAATATCTATTATTAAATTCCTAATGATATAACCTGAAACAACATTTCAATTAATATAAATGTGACATAATTTAGTTAATTAATTAAAATAAACATTCTCAATTTAGAATTTACATATGTGCATAATATATACCTATGAAGATATTTTATATAAATATATTTAGATATGTTAAAAAAATCTTATTCCATGTAATTGTCTTGAATAAAACATCTGTTCTGGATTTAAAATCGTCAAGAAGAAATATCGAAGAGTGCACAGTGCACTATAAATCCACAACCGACCGATCCGCGCCCTTTAATAGTGCACGCCTTTTACTATCGCACAAAGGCGTTTTCTATGAGAAAGGGATCTTGACCTACCAGTTCGTTCAGAATGTTCAATTCTCAAAATCACGTTGAAAAACAATTTATTCATGCATCCATGCAACGACTATCGCTAACAAAAGAATATAAAACTAGACAGGGGGATAATGAATGCTAGTCAATGATTTTAATAGAGTTACTTACATGCAATTCGGCTTAGCGTATTTTTTAATTGAACATATGAATAGTCTCATATATCCAAAAGAGTAATAAAAGCTTGTGCTATTATATTATTTTTAAATTGTTTTTATTCACATCATAATATGACATATTATATAAATGAAAAAATAAAGGTAAATTTACTGATAATGACTAAAAATATTTAATAGGATAAATTTTGATATAAAAATATGATTCTATTGCTACAAATATACTGATTGTATATTGTTTGTCTTTATCTACATATTCATTTTAGGGAGGGACTCTGTCATGGTATTTGTATGGATGACGCGAAAATAACCATTAGAATCTTTGGCATCAGTCCAGAGGCCGCTGAAAGTTTTCTGACGACTGCCCTCGTGTATACGATTTTTATATTAACTTCAATATAAAACTACAGTTATATTATTTTTGTTTAACAAACAAACAAAGCTATTTATCAAGGAAAATTTAGTTTTATTTAGATAATTTAAAATTTTACAAATATATAAATGCCGTAGAAAAGCTTAGATTTCGTTTACGTTTATAAATTAAAATGTATTAAAAAATGTATTAACGAAAGCTTTTATTTGTTCATTTGATGTGTAGCGGTTCGGCTGTGGAGCTTCGATATTATCGAGCCGATTCCGATGATTTCATCGGGATTAAGAGCAGCTACAATTTTAATCTGTTAACATCCAGTTGCATTAAAGAGAAATTTCTGTTTGCGGTATTCAGTTTGAATGGTTTCGGAATACTTAATCAATTTGTTTTATAGATTTATTTGCATAGCGAAGTTTTGACAAAACTATCGAACAGGATTATAACATGTTAATGTATTTATAACTTATATAGTATAACTTATAAATACTATATTTATATAACTTGACAATTACATTTTGGAACACAATACTCTATAACTGTAGTGTAATTTTAGCAATTTTGATATTTAGTATATACCTATATCAAGTATGAATATACATTAGAAACTTCGTCAGAATGTTGAATCCGTGCCAATTTTTGGTAAAAATAACATTCCATATAAATAATGAAATTAATACCTTTCTTTTTAAACGTAAATGATTATTAATAAAAAAAAATGAAGAGAACCATCAATAAACAGCCGGAAACAAGTTTGTATAAACATCACTCAAAATCATCAAATTAATAAAATAAAGGCAAGTTAAGACACAGATGATATTTTAAAACAGAATAATAATTGGTAACGATACCGATCATACACATATGTATATATACCTAAAAAACGTGACTATATTGAAGTAGCTCAAACTTAACATTAAAGATACGTTCTATTTATAAAATCTAAAATATTTAATATTTACTTTAATTCCATTTAAGTTCAAAGTTTAAAATGAAATTGTTATTAAAATTGACTAATTTTAAAATACGATTAACAAAAGATAAAGTAAATTGAAAACTACGATAGTCAAAATCAAGTGAATCTGTGTTTTTTAAGTGTCACCTGCCAAGTGGTAGTCTATCTCGTGAGGTATTATAGTATAGAAGTAACTAGCGCGCTTTTCTATGGTGTCAGCTTTGCAAATTACTAACACAAGGCAAGTGTTGAATTGTTCCTATAAATTCCGTTAGATGGCGATGCAAGTAATATAAGTAAAATTATATAAATTTAAGGTAATTCAATTTCATATCGTAACTGTACCGATAATAATATTTTGGTGTGAGTTATATTTATATTTTATAGGTAGCAGTATAAAAAATATTTTGCTATAACTTTAAGAAAAAAAAAACAAGTCTTTTTGAATGGTTGCCTATAAATTATGTGTATTTGTACACATAGCAAAAGTTACATACTTGAACAAATAAAGTGCAGATCAATTAATGGCAATTTAATGGTGTTTAATGTCGAAGACAAAAATGTATCTATAATTTTTAGTTACATTGTCATATTTCAGTATGATAAGTATATGTTGTAATCATCAAGATATTTGAATTTTGAGTTTACGTAAACCGTAGCGAATTACTGGCAAGTGCGTACTTCGTGAAACTTGGCACGCGGCTACGATAATACTTTGTTTTTATTGTATGCGCGCTTATCACTTCTCCTAGTGAATACAATGGATATTTTAATATACAAAATATAACAGTTCTTTATGTAAATGTTACAAAATGTTTTAGATGCTTTTAAGTATATTTTTAGGCTTAAAAATAAATAGGTATCTATTTGGCATTCAAAATACAACATTTTTATTAGATATACTTGTATAATTTATAATGTCATGTACATTAAAGAAGTAATAAAAAGTTCAAAATGTTGGTGACTATCAATGAGACAATCAAAATTTCATTTGCATAGGTCAGAGGACAAAAGCTCATCTGCTATTCGCTGTATGGTGTAAACTAGTAATGAAAAGGTGGTAGTTAAGCTCGTTACATGTAGCAAGGGTGACCTTAAATGAGTAATTAGTACCATGTGTGCCCGAGCTCGTGCCATCAGTAACGCGCCGCCTGCCCGGGACTGCTCAACCGCCCATCATATAATAAACCCACGTGAAATTATCTTTGCCTTGTTTCTAATTAAAATATTTTCTCCATTATTATTTTATAATTTTCCTTTGTATATACAATTGCTTTATAAGCAACGTTAAAGGTAGCCTTTTAGAAAAGATTAATAATTTATGAAAAAATGGACAGGGTAGCTCTATAAGGACTATTTTAATTCTTACCAATTGTTAATCGTGAATCACACCAAAATATTTTCTTAAAATATTATCGGCCTCGCTTTTCGTGCCTGATAAAATAATCGTAAGCCTGGCTTTAGGAAATATTAGAATAGAGGTAAGCCTACCAGATTTTCAGCCTCCATTGAGGAGCTTAAGTAGAATATGGAGCGGTTTCTCTGGACTTGCATTAAAAAGTTGTGTTTAAGGTAAGTTAAAAAGAATTAAATTGTTGTGTTATATATGAGAATTATTACAGTGTTCACTTTCTGAAATATTCAGAACATTAAATATCTAGTTTTATTTTTTATTAAAATCGTTACTGGTAAAATTTGTAAATAAGTAAGGTTACGTTTCGTATTAATATACTTTATTTGTATTCATAATTGTAGCGGTTGCTTCATAATACTTGTATATAAAATATTATATATGAAAATACAACTATAATAGTTACTGTGATAATTCATTTGATGTCACTTAAACAAGATATATAGGCACTCATGTTTAGCACACGTAACTCAACTAACCATAAATTATCATGTCAAGTCAAAGGAACTCTGCGACGAGGTTAAATTATATCCCCGCCGAGAAGACTTCGTATCTAAGACGTGTTTTCATTCTAAGGTGCGTTTGACGGGTGCATCAAAGGAATGCGTCAAGTTTTGCATATGCGATTGAGGTTTACTGCACAAAGAAGACATCGTGATAAATTGAAATAGAAATAAAAGATTCCTCGTAGCATTTTATGTTAGAAATAATCCCAAAAGTGGCCGACACAATTCTTCATTTCGTTCACGTTCCCTTGCGATGAAACTTTTTCTCTGCAATTTTTCTGTGGAGGGCGGGGAGTTATCAGGTGGAGCGCTTTAGGAGTCGTAGCACGTAGCGCCTCCGAGCCCCGCACAGCGCTGTGTGCCCGCCCGCTGAATACAAACTTCATTAGCCGTTTGATAATTAGCCCGTTAAACGCCCCTCACTCACCCAACTACGATCTTCTAAGCCAAAGCCATTCCACACAAATATATCCTATCTGAATTGTTAACGTTATCAATTACATTTATATGAGATGCGCCGTAAGAGCTCTAATTTAACACTTGAGGGTTCATTCGATTACAGAGCTTCAATTTAATATGTTATTTATGTTTCATTTATAAATTATTAAAGCTTTATAATAGGATGAAACTTGAGTCTCATTAGTAATTACTGAAAAATCCATTTTGTAGTGTTAAAGACATAAAAATAGATGTAACATAAACTTACCTAATCTTTGCGTCGATACGTTACATTAGTTATGGATTTTTATATGAATCTCGACTTATAATGTTGAAATTACATATAATTTGAATTAATTTCTAATTTGTTTCCGGCTTTAAAAAAATCTCAATTCGACAGATTTGTTTTATTGTGTTACAATTTTGATGATTTTTTTTTATATCGATAGCTATTGCCTCTGGTATGGTTCAATTTAATTTTCGTTAAAATCTGACGATTAGTTTTTGAGCTATTCGTAGTAATTTTTCTTTTTAGTGCCTTTTATTTGAAGTTGGTTTTCTTTCTTTGGTAAATTTGTAATTATTTCCTATTAAAAATCATAATATAGTTACGAATTCTAATAGTATTGGAACCTTTAGACATTCCGCATAGAAGGGTATTAGAGAAAAACTAGTGTCAAGATGTACAGTTGTGTGTTCAAGCACGCCTGCAATCCATAAATAAAAAAAAACAACTACAACAACGACATTGTGTGTTGTGTGTTGGAACACAACACCCTGCGTTTTCTTATCAGAATAGAGGAATAAAAAATAAATTTGAATACGATCAGTCCTCTAATGGGTATTGAACCTACAATTAATAGAGGTTACAGTGAGACATGGAGAGGAACGCCATAAAAAGCATGTGACTGATATATTAAATAATTTATTCTACTAACCGTATATTCAAGTAGTTTAAGAGAAAAGCTTGGTACGAAAGCGGATAATAAAAGTGACAATTTAAACGTAACGTATTTTGGAAAGGAAGCACCGAGACAAAAGAAGTGCAGAGTAGTGAAATGGGAAAAAAACTTAGGCGAGCGTCCACATTACACATAGGTCTCTGAAGAGATTTATTTGTGTGAACTATTTTATACAAAGGTCAATTGTGTTTCATTTATTTTAATTATGTATTTTTTTCATGTAATTTATCTAGAAAAACTAGAGGTGTACTCGTAGTATAATTATTAGATTATTACTTAGAATTATGTGGTAAAAGGGGACAAAGTACATTTGTATGCTTTTATAAAAAAAATAAGTTGTAAAAAATCGTTTTATAAATGTAATTTGGCACGTGAATCATCATAAATAAAGTTTTAATAACTAAATAATAAAAATAATTTCACTTATTTTTTTATTTTTTAAATTAATTACTTTATAACTATGCTGTCATGCTGTCGACGCAGCAACAACATATTATAATGTTTTTTATTATGCAGTGTTACCATTACTCGAAAAATTTTAACTGATATTGAATTTTGCTTGATTCAAAATCTATTAAATATTATATTATCATGATTTTTTATTCGACATTCATCATGATGATTTATCGAGTAATTCGAAATTTTATAGTTTAAGTTTAGCAGTTATTAAGATTTTATTGTTAAAAAATCGCCTTTGTTTTTTCATTGATTAGAATGATGTATAGATAGATTAAAATGAAAATTCGGAAAACATTGTGTCAGAAAACACTGCTCAATTTTTAAAAAAATATTGTTATTAGATACAGAAATCTGTAATTTTTAAACAGGTTTGAAAAAAAATGTTTTTAAACATTTCAATGTCTTGTTACAGTTCTTAACTAAGGACCATAAGGTAGCATTTAATGACAATTCTGGAGAAATTGAAGAAATTTTTCAAATATTTTATGCACTGTTATAACTTTTGGGTATTTTAAACATTTAATCTGGCATGAGGTTTTGAAAAATATAATTTGATTATTTCTTTACAAAAAAGTGATCGATATGCATCCATATATTGGATATCAAAATGTAAATATAAAAATGGGAGTAAAGTTTATTATTAAAAACGTACGTAGTGTACGTAGTAGCTGTGGTTGACTTAGCCTTCTTTGATAAAAAAATTGAGATATATAAATATAGTGGTGCCAAGTTCCACAGACAAAAGATATGATTAACTTTTGATTTTGATTAATTTATGTTTTAGAAAGGATAAAATCTTCACGTTAAAATTAAAGTGATACATTTAATGAATATTTTTCGTGAAATATATGTGCAAGCTCATTTACAAGTCCAGAAAGCACTGAGAATGTATC
The DNA here is from genome assembly GCA_033558755.1 of Philaethria dido. Lineage (NCBI taxonomy): Eukaryota > Metazoa > Arthropoda > Insecta > Lepidoptera > Nymphalidae > Philaethria > Philaethria dido. The sequence goes on along the minus strand of JAKGSA010001823.1, from coordinate 16,485 downwards.
ATAAAAGAGAATAGCTGATTTAATTTCGAGTAGTGTTACAGAAAGATCTCAAAGGCTTTTTTAAATGGAATTGCTGTGTTTTTCTTTTGAGCATAAATGCGATTTGCCATTTGCTATAAGAGTGAATCAGATGGGGGTGTATAGTCGCGGGTAGTGTGGCGGGTTATTTCGACGTAATTAAAACAAACAGAAGGAGGTTCGGCACTCCTCTCTAATTGCGTTCGTGTTAAAGTAATCATGGAAACTGTCACAAAATATCGATATTTATGATATTTTTCTGTATTTAATATTTTAAGGTAGTAATGAGAAATCGATATTGTTTTATTTAAATTGGAAAATGTATATGAATTTGTAAATTGACTATGAACAATAAGATGCTTCCCGAACGCGGTGTGCCGATTATCCCACAATCTATTATTCAGGTGATACCACAATCCATTATTCAGGTTATAGCACTACCACTTATTCTTTCATACTTGGATAAGAGTCTAACAGTTGGCCCATTAGTACGCTGTTCAATCTACCTGCAAAAAAATTATTAAATCTGCGATATCATATGACTGCCTGACTTTATAATTTTAAATCTGTGGAGCAGGTTACAATATAATAGTTTGACATTCCTATAGTGGAGACGTTTAGTATTAAAAGTATCTATATAGATAAGTTTTCAATTGTGATGTCCATATTTACGATAATTTATTACGCGTAGGTACTATAAAGGTAGACTTCGTTGTTAATATGAAGAATCAACGTCCAGAAATATAGTTAAACGAAACAAGTATTCTAAATTTACGGTAATGAGGACATTTCTTTGATCATAAATGTGTTTTAATTAAAATCGCATACAAATCAAATAAACTATTGTGAATTTATACAAGATAAAGAATAAGTAAGCTTCATGTCGTAGCATCAGCAACGGTAAGAGACTAAGTTAACTTTTTTCTTGCGTAGAGGCAATGGTAACGGTTAAGGTGGTGGCGGGTGGTACGAAGTGCGGGCGCGGCGGCGGATGAAGGGCGGGCGGGCGCGGCGCGAGGCTGCAGCGCCGCAGACAGTGCGGCGGTGAGCGCGGCGCGGCGCGGGGTGGCGCGGGGTGGCGAGGGGTGCGGCGCGGCGGCGCGATGCTGCGCGCCTCTCAGTCGAGACGCGAGGCCCGCCCGCCCTAGCCGTTCGTACTGACGCCCGCCCGCCCCGCGCGCTCGACATACCTCGCAAAACCTTCAGTTTTACTATTTTAAATACGTTTATGTTTCGAAAAAAGCGCTTTGAAATTTTCAACGGCAACACCTTAGCTTTATCTCTGTAATATTTGGACGGGTCCGCGCGGGTTACACGTTAAGTATTTTCCTAGCTTTCGGATGGATCAGAAGGGGGGGTGGCGAGGGGCAGCCGGATTCGGAGGGTTGCGGGGCGCAGACCCCTTGCGGCGCGGGGTTAGTAGGTTCGCAATGTCGCGTCGTTGTCGGTCAGAATGCATTCGCGGACGTAAAGCGACCTAAGGTGTCGTCGTGATTCTCACCTGGGGTCGCTCAACTCTACGATTTTTAAAATTTTGAATTCTTATTGATAACGTTAAGGTTTACAGTACTCTTATTCGGTAAACTAGTTTTTGAGCAAAACCTATTTGGGTCAAATGCGAGATGCAAGGTCATCTGCTAAATGTCAACGAACCCCTCGTCTGGTACTCGCGGCAGGTCGATGACGTCGGGGTCATCGGGTTAGAACTTTGATGTCGGTCGAAGTCGGCCAAGATGTCGAATATTTCGAGACTGCGTTTTGTGATTGTGAGCCACTTGGAATATTAAAAGATTCTCCTAAGATTTTTAAGTGCCCTCGTAAAATATGACGACGGAAGTGTGCATCGGCTGACAGCGTACAGGGAGGCCGCCGCGTTAACCCTGCCCGAATTAGTGCAGCGGACGAGACTAAAATAGCAAGGCGGCGTGTACAATTACATACGGCGCGTCAATGTCGGCGCGCCGGCACGCGCTTGCTCGCGCGCCGCAGCCCGCCTCGCGCTGGTAAGTTTACACTGTGCGTGCTTGCAGAACGCGCGACCAGCCCTATATGTGGCGCCGCCGTCGTGCTGCCGCCGATGGCGCCCTCGCGCCACACCTCCCTCCTCGCACCTCAAACGTCGTTCTATTCCTGGACTCATCTGTTCCACTATATACTCGCTAAATTTTACACGATCCTAAATATATCAACCTCGATCTTATTAGAATATGCCTACAACTTTTAACTACGTTTTCATACTTTGAAGAAAAAGGAAATATGGGATCAAGGAGTGTTGAAGAGGACGAACTTTTGTGAAAGTGTTAGCGTTGTTCGCTTTAGCTGGTTGATTTCGGGTCAAATTGTCATTATCTATCATTTGGTCCCCTTCAACCAGCTGTAGTTGACATCTGCTGTGCTTTCCTATCAACTGGCGACATCGACTTCAAGCTTTAATTTATTGTACTGTAAAATTAAGTATAACCATGTGACCTTAAATATATTCTATTCGTTTGAATACAATAAATACTCGTATATGTAACAGAATTCTTGTATTTTGTAACTTTCTAACAATTTTGATTATAATAAATTTGTACTTGAAGTAGAATTAATTCCATATGATTTTGTAAATTTAATTAAGAAACTTATTGTGGCGTGTAAAACTGAAATAAAATTGAAACAGTAAATCAGGCTTTTCTAAATAAAAAATTTTTTTTTGCACAAAATGGTTACTGTCTTCATTAGTATTTCGGTAATCTACTTATTTTACACTCGTACACAAATATTGAACTGTTGTGGTATCCATATATTCATATGAAAAATCAACTGTAGATTTCATGTGTATTGAATATATCGATATTAGTAGAATTCTGACTGATCTTTCTGCCTCTTTCAAGACTATTTTTTTTTCTAGACTAATTTGTTTGTTTGAAATTTAAAATTTCACTCGAAATGTTTTGGTAATTTTTTATTATATCTATTTGTATAATTAACTTTATAATTGTATTAATACATCAAAGACTAAAAAAACGCTAAATTAACTATGGGCTTCATTGTATATAAAAATATCATCTTTTGTAGAGAATAATACTTATCTTGTAATAAATACGTATATATAAGCAATAATTAGATTTTAATAATTCAAATTTGAACTTAGCGAAATAATATTTCAAAAATAAAAAATAATAATTTTTCTATGGTTAAAATAAATACCTAATAATTTTATTATGTTTAGACAAGAAGCTTATAAAACCTTAACGAGATATTATAATATGTATATGTGGTATAATAAACGTACGGTGTTAGAGGACTGACCAGAATTGGAGATCAAAGTAAACAGTTCGAGCCCACTTTGAAGTCACACGAGAATATTTTATAAATGCTTAAAATCGTTAGTGATGTTGGTACAACGTCTCATTCGTGGACTTCGTTTTCGGTTGAATATATTTAAAGAGATATTCGACTTCTTCATGTTACTTGTGTAAAACAGGCTTTGAGGGGGACGGATAAAGTCGTTAATGGCGGTGGCTTTAATATTATCGATTGATAACATAGAAGGTTTTGGGACGTTCGCACGCGAGTGGAGGATCGTAATGCGATATGTTTTATGGTATTATAAGATTACTGGGCAGCCATCTTCGAATCTCGATTCGGATCATCGATGTTGTGATTAAATAGTAATATTGATAACACTTCTTAGTTTTTGTAATTGTATAATAAATCATTTTGATCTATTATATAATAATCTGAAGTTCTTATAATATATGGTAAATTATTTGACGTTCAAAAAATGAAGCTTGTAACTTCTTATTTTGAATAAAATTATTTGACTTTGAATTTGACTTTCTATAATCTAAATAATTACAATCACATGGAATCGTAATGTAATTTATGAAAAAGAAAAACTATTTAAGAAAAATATTTTTATCCTATCTACATTTTATTAATATTTATATTAAAATCATATTCTTACGAATATAAGCACGCCCTCAAAGACATACAAAATATATAATGACAAGCCATTTATTATACAAGAGCAAAATATCACGAACTTACTTTCGTTGTTTTGTATGATTAAGTTTTGTTAGCTTTTAGAGTATGACAGTAGTTTGGGGGAGAAGGGTCGCAAAAACGCCGGTGGCATTAGCTGGCGGCGTCGGCGCTCTGCGGCGCGACTTTACACCATAAATCAAAGACCCCTGAGAGCCCCAATCTCATAATACAGCTACGTAACGCTACAGTACTCTACAACAGATCGTAACTTTAATAACATTTGAATTATTCGCCTTATCAGAAATCTTACACAATTGAGGGCCTATAATAGTCGACTTGCGTGTAGATTTACACAGCGAATAACCGTTTTCGTGTTACGCATGTCATGTACAAGTCGAACATTCGGGGCTGTTTCACTGACATTGGCGTGTTGAGGTGGTGCCGTACTCAAAATACGGTTCAGAAGGAAATCACCTGGCAAGCCATTAACCTAATTCACGGACGCAAAAGACAGGGCGGAGACGTGGGTGGCGGTGCGCGGCGTCAGTACAGCGCCCGCTTTAATATCACTCGCTGCTGGTAATAAGATGGAAATAAGGCGGCGGCGAAGAAATCGGGCCAATCATCGCCTTTCGCTACTTGACGCCGGCGCTGAGCCTTGATAAGCATATACCTGGCAAGATAATATTTAAATAACAACTCCGTTATTTGATTTTATTCATAACAGAGCTATCAAGATTTTTTTGAATATTTTAAAAATAATATTAGTGTATTTTATTTTTAGTATTTTACAAATGTTAATTTATATTTGTGATAGTCGAGAAAGAGGTAGTATGTTTTAAAAAAAAAATTGGTTTATTAAGATCAGTTACAATTATCACTTAGGCATTTCTCTTTTACTAAGGTTTAAGAAATTCAAATTTAATATACTTTTCTATTTCTTGTTAATAGCTTTAAAAATTTGCACTTTTTACAGTTGTTACAATTAATGTTAGACAGGAGATACTACTTAGCAGGTAAAAATAATGATTATCACAAATATTTTTTTAATCATATTATAAACATACTTATACTTTAATGTAATGTAATGTTTATTCTTTAATTATAATAATAATAGTCATAACTCAAATTTGTTAATTGTGGTATCAGTATAATAAATACGTGACGGAAAAGTTTTGGATCCTTTTTATAATAACCATGCGGACGGGGGAGTATGAAAAATGATATGAAAATTATATATATATATATATATCGAAAGAAGTGCCGAAAATCTGCATTTTTTATAATTATAAAAAGTTATATTTATCAAAAAAATAGCTTTGACAACACTAACAAAATAACTTCGACACTTTTAATACAGTGACAAACACGATGCTAAGAATATTTATTTTTTACACGTCAATTGGTCTACTGGTAACATTACATACGTCAAAACCGATAATGCTTTGTTAATATGTTTTATTCATTAAATTGAGACTTAAGAAGACACTTGGAACTTATGACACCAAAACCAAATGACAAAGTAATTAAAATATTAAATTATATATACATATCACAAATAAATGAGTTAGTAGATGTATGCAAGGAGTAAACGGCTAACTGCAAAATTACTAGTTTTTAGGATGGCGTTTTTAATACCAAAAGTTTGATAGGTTTTACACTGAGAGTGATAGCTTCTTGAAAATTGAAACATTTAATTAAAATAACATTTCAAAGAAAGTAATGAAATTTATTTAGTTATTTTTTATTTCTTTTACAAAATATTGAAAATGTCTTTTTCTACTTTGTACAGATAAACACTGAATTCGAGTCCATTGCTATACATTCGTTTCTACTTCGGACTTTCTAATTATTAATTTCCAAATATTTTTTGTCTTATACAGAAGTCCTATTAGTATACTAATTTACCATTGTTTCATTCTCCAATATTTGTAGTATACATCAAATTTGAGAGTTTTCACTGTTGTAAACATCACTATTTTCGCCAAGTTAATCTAGAGTATATCTTTTATTACATATTTTTCTTATAAAACACTACTATACTGACTTAATAACGTTGTAGGAATAAAACAGTAGATACACTTGAAAAAAAAACGCCGGTGAAGAAACGGTCTTGTGACTGGTATCTTTTTTAATAATAGGTGTTCCGAATTGTAAGACGCACATACGGATAATATATATGTAATATAGACGTGCGTGTGTAATTCGTCCCAAAAAATTGCGTAAAAAGTAAATTAAAAAAAAATACAGTTGTATTTTTTTCTTTGCTGCCGTCGGTATAATATTTAATACCAAATACATACAAACGCTCTATAATCAACTGAGGCACTTACACTTTTTCTGTGATCATCAAAATACTTTAATAAGATGATGTAATGAATTTTTTTTTTAATTTTTAATTAAGCAAAATTTTTATAATAAAATAATATGATTTAAAAGTCTCTGATAATATCTGAGAAGAAACATGAATTCAGAATTTGGACGGGAAGGACAGTAAGTAGGCTGTAAAAGGAATACATATTCCTTAAAAAGGCACAGTTACTTTTTTTAACTAGGGTATTTGTAAATATTCCTTATTATTTATATTTTTTATATTTAAATTAAGTATTATATTATACTTTATATTTTTTTCAGCTTTTTGCTTTTTCCCGTTTAGCAGGATAGTCAGAGAGAGCGTGTTATCAAGAATCCACTCGTTCTTCATTTTATAATATTCTTGTCCTGAAATTAAAAGACTCTGAAAAGTGCTTACAGAAGTAATCAATACCCGTAGTTATAGGGGTCACTGGTCTAAATGAGCGTATATAGGTACATATGTAATTAAATAAGACGCAATCATAAACATATAAAACAAACAGCCATACACAAAAGCAACCATTTTAAGTGAAGTTTTAGGGGACACTGTTTTTGTATATTAAGGGGAATCCAAACCTTTCTCTGAGGGCTTCTGATTGTTTCGTTCTGCTTAATTGTGCCGAAACCAAACACAATACAAATAAAGAAGAGTCTTATAAAAGATAAGAAAAGAAAAGTATATTAAGTGTAAATTTTATTTCGAATTTCATCTTAAATAAAACACTAACTACCATTGTTTCGCATTATTCATATCGCAGAAAAGCAGGGTAGAAAAATATTAGTACAAAAATTAATATTAATATATTAATATATTTAAAATATATACTCCAATACAAAGTATCTTAAAATCTATTCGATATAATCGAGTTTATAAATTAAAAAAAATAGTAGTTCAAAATAAAAGAAGAAATATACGATTATTCTAGAAAGAGTGCATTTTGTTGATTGACGGTAATTTGGTACTCACAGCTCTGCAGGCGTGGAAAACCTAATTACATTCGTTAGTCGGTTGGGTTATTCAACCGCCTGTCACACAATTACATTTACTGCAACATAGTTTCACATTCAGCTTTTTGAAATACAATGTAGTTTAGCGATGAACAATAATTGAAAATATATAAGAATCATAGTGAATAATCACTATCGTTCATTATATTTTAAAAAAAACCTTATAATTATAATACGCCTATTTATAGTTGGTCCTCCTCCCGAGGAAGCCAAGCCAGGGTCAGAGCTCTTCAAGCTCGGCCCCCCACAAAACCCGGTTACGCTGTCGAGGCCAATAGGGCCAACAGCATACTACACAGTCGAAAAAAAAAAAAATTTATAGAATGTGGTCGCGACAAGCGAACCTACTACAACATACCATTGACACTGCCTGTATAGTGGCGAAAATCAACGCCACGTTTTGTCTTAACAGAACGGAGAAATGTAATGAATTTAAGTATGACGATGATGATATTTTCCTGAGTAGGAATTAAACTCACAATCGATCACGTTTAGTCAGACGCTATACCATTGTGACACGATAGCCAAATCTACATTATAAATAAGTACTCTGCTATTTAAAAATATATGAAAATATTTATAAAAATTATAATAAAAGCATTTGGAGATTATAAGATTCAAGTTGAACATAACACAGATTCGTTTGTTGTTTTGTGTTTTGTTGAACTGATTTAGTGTGCGTCTGTATTTTTTTCTCTAAATATTATAAGAATAAACTTTTTGTGTATATATTTCAAACCAGCTTGATATTTATTTTAAGAACGCACAAAAATAGTACGAATTGTATTCTACTTTTAAAATACGCATACGGAATAAGTAAAATGTCAAGAGTTTTCATTTCCGGTGCATTATAGCACAATGCCTGGTTGGAATTAAATATTTCAGGTGCGGCGGCGTGTTAGTACGCGGGTTGATGAAACGACACACTCCTCATTCTGGAGCAGAGGGAAAATTTAATTATTATTTTAGTGCTGCAAAGTACAGTTTGAAAAAACTAAAATAGTGCAGAACATTAAGGTATTCAAAACATGTTTTTTATTTGACTATTATTTTTCATATCCTATCTTATAGGTTGTGGATTGATTATCATCCGTAGCAATGCTTGAAATATGCTTGAATTATATTTTTTTTATTTTCCCTTTCTGGCAAGAGCGCGGCGATGGGTTCCGTCACGCAACAGACGATGTTTGTTTGTTTGTTTGTTGACGATGTTGTGATGACAAATTAGTGCCCAAAATGTTGAACACGGGATCCTATGACCAGGTTCTGTTGCGTATTCCTCCTATTTGCAAGATATGCGTGGATCTAAAAAAATAAATTATGCAAACAACCGTTTGGGTTTTTAATTTGAAATTCTATAAACGAACGGTCTAACAAGCATTTTTGCGATCTTGAGTTATATTCAGAATCAACGAATTTTTCTACGTGTTTTGAGCTCGGTTTTATAATTTTCTGAGGACTTTTCAGACGTTTAAACCCCACAGTTACTTTGCTTTCATTCTGAAATCTGATACATCAAGGGATATAAAACCGATATATTTTAAGTCAAAATCACTAACAGCACTTGGCCATAATCATTTCTTGATATAAAATATCTATAGCGGTGGGTCAATCTGGCCATTGGCGTGGCGATGCGTCGCTACGGTGTGCATCACCATGCTTTATAATATACGTATTATGTATTAATTATATATGTATGATAGAATATACATACACGGTCATCTTTACTAATATTATAAATGCGAAAGTAACTCTGTCTGTCTGTCTGTTACGCTTTCACGGCTAAACCACTGAACCGATTTTTATAAAATTTCGGTATGAAGATAGAACTGAACTTGGGAAAGGACATAGGATACTTTTTATTGTGAAAAAAATAGTAGAAGGGATTGAAATAGAGGATGAAAGTTTGTATGGAAGTTCCTTATTGTCAAACATTAAGTCATGTAAGATTATTTCACTGTTTACAACTTTCACACCTAAACCACTTAACTATTTTTGACAAATAGTCTAGACCTTTGGAAAGACTATAGTCTACTCCTTACCATGTCGCGCGATATAACCGAATTCCAAGCGGGCGAAGCCGCGGGCGAAAAGCTAGTGTCACAATAAATTAGGCTACTAATGTTGTAAAACAATTGTCAATTATATTGACGTGTAATGAATATTATAATAGCTGTTTAGTCGTTTTCGTCTTAAAAAATACTTAATATTTCGTTTCTCATTTTGCTTTACTTATTTGTTATCGTAAACTATCCCTTTATGTATTAATATGCATAATGGGATAGTTTACGTACCAAGTAACGTACCTTTACGAAATAATTTCGATATTCCATATCTGCCAAGCGTCCTGCGACAGTTCACTTGTTTACGAAATTTTTTAACGGATTTTGCTAACACTAACTTTAGAACTGAACACTAATTTGAAGGTTGAGAATTTGTTATCATTCAACAAGATCCATAAATATTTGTTTTGGTCGCTTAGTACTCATGCCTTTTATCAAAATAATGACCCACGTCTCTTGAACCACCTTTAATTTTCATACAAATACTAAGCTCAGTAGATTGTACTATCATTTTGTTTTATTTTTCTTATAAAACATACAGTTCAAACTTATTAAACGATGGTTGATATTAGAACCTGCTATGATGTATCAAGTCAGCGAGAAAAAAAACGAAATATTTTTGAGGTTTTACCCTAAACAAAAACGTCCGTTTAATATTTTTATCTTTGCATTACAGATAGAGATAGTTGAAGTTTTCTTAGTTCGTGAATCGGGCACCTATAGACAAAATCCATTTCGGTTTGTTGCATTTATACATTGATCATTTTCAGTACCACACTCCCTTAGTCTATTTTAAGCGTTACCTATCACTTAGACTTATGTATCCATTAGACCGTAACCTGGAGAATAATTCATTAACGTATTATACCTAATGTTGACGTTGAGACCTATTTAGGTTAGCGATACTTCTCATCACCCACTCTTATGATTATGAAAATAACTTAATTATACTAACGTGTAACGTGTACCTACACGTCAAAGAAAGTAATGAAATTAGCATAAGTTTGGTCTAAATCCATCAACAGTTTAGATAAAATGTTTTTTTCCTAAAAAATGAAGCTTTAAACTGCTCTACTTTCAAGTTCACAGTTTACATACACGCTGTTAATTGGCGCTCAGCTCTGCTATGCTACTATTTTACGATATAAGATCTGCATATGCCTATCTATGCGCCAGCACGCTCATCTGTTGACTGAGCTAAAATTTAACTTGAACAATCGTCATGAACTGCAGTGAATTGTTTATGACGATTGTAAGGTGAAATGAATCCGCGGTTAGCTGCAGGTCTGTATAAGCGAGTATAGCACTTGTGAATCGATCAGCTAATGGGATATGAATGAAGCGCGGAGTTTGAGTCTGTGGTACACACGCTGGGATCTAATGGAATTCACTTGTACGCAAACAAGCCGCTGTACGCCCTTCTCTACATCACGGACGGGCGCATCACTGCATATTAGAAAAGTTCGACAACTATGTAAATTACTAAAAAAATATTTAAATTATTAAGGATGATAAGAATCATATATACTTGTGAAATTATGATTTGTTCGTTGACAAGCAAACTTTTAGATCGTTGTTAATGTTTCTTTAAGAATTTTAAATACTTAAGGCTTAACCAAATAATATTGTTTCACTAGAAATAATTATTACTTTAAATTTAATGTATATCCAATAAATGCGAAAGTAATCGCCTGATATTTGAAATAGATAATATTTGGCACCTTGTATCGATAATTACAAGGTCTTTAGACTCGAGAATCATCATCATCTTACAGTAACAATTTTAGAAACGCAGACTGAAGGGAAAACAAATATTTCGACTTTAAAATAGCGCCTTGACAGAAGCTGTTCTGCGTGATGGGGGTTTTCCGATAGCGTATAAAAATTATAGATCGAAATGAAGCCATCTAATGATAGATGAAGAATCATAATAAACCAGCTAAGTATAAGGAGTAACGGAATGCCGCCTGTGCAAAAGTTGCTCAGCGTGATGGACAGTTTCTATTGTTGATGTTTGGCTGTAAAAGCGATGACTATTAGTACGGTTTACACCCGGGGAAATGATTATATGCCATGGTAGTTTGTATGATTTTATCGCAACAGCAGCACAATTTTATTCGATTTAAATCGATAAATTAATAGTTAATAAATGAATTAGTGTGAGAATAGTCATAAAGTCCACGAATAGGAAGTTGTGAGCGGCAACTGGAATATAATATAAGAGAACTTCGCCTAAATCTAATAGAAGTTCTCAGAGAATGCCATATATAGATGTTTCACTATAATATCGGAAAAGAGATCAGAAGTTAATCTATTGGTAACATTCCTTGTGTTTCGCCGGAAGGCACTGCCACGCCACGCCGAGCCGCATCGAGGCGCCCGTCGCTGCCCTGCTATAGCTGTTTTGCACGCGACCTCCCTCGTACAGCGTATACCCTTTGCCCGTACCCACTGTCTAATCGATCCTTTTGCAATGCTATGCAAATATCTTGTATGCCCACATTCTAGTTAACATTTAAATTTAATTGTCAGTTTCAGGCAAAGTTTGATTACCGTCTGCCACAATAATCAATGTCTTTTCTAAAATATAGGTACACTGTTATTTATATCTTTTTAATTTAAAAATATATGTATATAGTCTATACTAGTTGTAAAAAGCTTCTGTAAGCGAAGATAATTCAAAATAATTTCAACTTTAACTGATAAAAACAATACTATTTTATTTCTTTGCTGGGATCAAATTTATATTGTATTACTTTCAGACTATGCAAAAATATTTTTCCATGCTCAATTCGTATTGCGTAATAAAATATTTCTATTTGCGAGTTGTGTTGTTAGCATAATTAAAATGTTTGATTTAATATATATATTTGCAAGTTTTTAACATTGTTCTGCAATAAATAAATACGAGTATTGCGAAAAATAAAATGGTAATGGATATTTATTATGGCACATACACTACAAAAACATATATATATATATATATATATATATATATATATATATATATATATATTTTTTTTTTATATATATATATATATATATATATATATATATATATATATATATATATATATATATATATATATATATATATATACTTATTGTAATAAACGGTTAATTGTTCTACGAGTTATTTTGGCCGCAGTTTTCGAGTAATTGAGAGTCTTGTAGCTGCTATTCGCGCGGCCGGGCCCTGTTCACTACAGGGAATAGATTCCTTTAGTCACAATAATGGCTAATATATTCATGAAACTTACAAGAATATTTCCGACTAAGCTTGGCATTATAAGTAAATATATATGAAAATATATTAAGTTATTTTTTGTAGAACTTTTAATTTGAAAGGAAATTGTATATACGTTGTCACAAATATAATATTATTTAGTTGTATTTTCTTTTTGTTGTAAATAGACATATTCGATGCGTATTGCCTAATAAGTAAACTCATAGCCGCTTTATGTGTTATGAAACCCAAAAAAATTATTATATATTTTACAGGAAAAGACACCAATTTATATATGTATATAAAAATATAATGAGAAGATAATTATAAAATATTATATATAGACTACTATTTATTAGACGCCCAGATCGCCAGTCGTGGCGCAGAAGCAGAAGCATAAGCGAGCAACTGTAAACTCGACAGGTTGTAGGTTCGATGCCACTCCAGGAAATGTAAAAGTATATTATTTTAATTTCCTGGGTTTAGTAACAAGGCAAAGCGTGGCGTTGAGGTCCGCCACTCAGCACGCAATGCCTCAATTCGACGGAAAGAGTGTCTTAACACTAGGTTCTTAGGTTCCCTCTGCCTACCCTGCTATATGCGGGATACAACGTGAAGCTAAAAAAAACTATTTATTAGAATAAAAATGGCAATTTTTCCACAAAAACATCGGAAATCACAATAGAATTGCCGGGCTTAGAGATAAGGCAAGGGTCCTATAAAGATTCTGACTTCATGAAGAAGGAGACTAACGGCGACTTACAGTATTCTCACGGAGCACTTAAATGAGAGCAGCGATTATAAGGGTATGGTATACTGAGAAGATTTAGTTATAGAGCAACGTTTAGTTATAGGCATATATGTATGATAATAAATTTTTAAACGAATCGAACTGTTATATAAAAAAAAATGTAAAAAACTTTCGACAAAATCATTATGTTAATACGTGACGGAAAAGCTTTGGTTTCCTTTTTAGTTAATTTTTTTTAAGTTGTGCGTAGCAAACATTATGAGAATTGGCATATTGGCATATAGATATTTTTTTAGAATTGGCATATACAGGGGAGGGTAACACACCGAGCACTATGATATCGCGTACCCCGTACATGGTTCTAAGTTTTGGATTACGCAATATTATGAAAACAAAGTACAATTTAGCATCGTTTCGCTTGTTTATTGAATCTACTAGTAAGTAAGCAAGTAAGTAAGATGAAGTAATTATGCTGTTGATATTGCAGAAATTCTAATATACCAAAATTGAATATGCAGTGACAGGAATACCAAGACTGGGCCTACGAAGACTGTGTTTATATACATACATTGAATACTTAATATAATTGTGATGTTTGTTATTATATATATATATAGTAAAAATATTTTTACCCGGTTTCGTAGTCTTGTGCTTTCATGTAAGGAGAAAATGTTTTGGATCTTAATTTTACGGCCGGTTGCCACCTGACGCCAATGCAGTTACTCTTTTAAAGCGGCTGCAGCATTTACTATACTTCTGCAATTTTTTAATGATACTTTATTATCAATTTTAAATCGATCAATGACTACTGTTTTCTCGGGGCTTTGTGACGACAAAGACCCCAGTACACCAGTATATTTTTTTGAAAAATGTGATATGACTGCTAGTGTGAGATTGATATATATATAGAGAAGTTTCTTATTTAATATTAAATATAAAATCACATAGAAAATTCCTTTATTTGTTTTTTTTTTGTTATTCATTTAAGTGTCCGTGGCAACCCCACCTTTCCCTATATAAAACGTTATTTTTTATAATCGTGAGAAATATACTTTTGAATATGCGTTACTAAGGAAACGTGTATTTATTCGCTAATGGGGCTACTAGTTCTGGTAATAGCCTGTATACTCATATATGCCTAAGCATAATTATTGTCTAATTACCTAACATTTTTCTCGGACGGTTGTTAGGAGGCCAAATACAGAGCGTGTTTGGGCTCCTAACAACTGTCCAATTGTATATCTAGAACAACTTTAAAAGAAAAATTACAACTAGTAGGCTTTTTGACATATACGAAAAGCATTAGTGGGACTACTGACTGGGATATAAGGAATTTGAAATTCAACAAGCCATCGTGGCGCAGTGGACAGTTTGTAAACGCGATTGATAGTGGGTTTGATTCTTACTCGTGGAATAATTGATGCTCTGGTAAAATAAATCGCGGCGTCGAGTTCCATCAACTTAACATGCAATGTCTGCGCAATTCGGGCGTAAAGTGGTTAACGGAGTGTGTTGACAATACGTTCTCTCTAACTACCCTGCTATATTTTTTTTTTTTTTTTTTTTTTATGGATAACTGATGGCAAACGAGCAGAAGGACCACCTGATGGTAAGTGGTTACCTTCGCCCATGAACATCTACAACACCAGAGGCGTTGTAGATGCGTTGCCAACCTAGAGGATACAAATGGAAGGGGAGGACAATGTAGTAGTCCGCTATCGGAACCACTACATTTTAGGGAAAGGATGGGTGGGATAGGGGAAAACCTGGCTTACATGCCATCGAACCGGAACACATCATAAGATATTTGGCGGTTCGTCTTTGACATGGTAGTGGTCGCGAGCCAGACGGAGGACGAACCTCCTACCACCAAACAAAATGCTATGCAAGATTAAGCGTAAAATATGAATAAATGAATGAAGTATGAATATATAACGAAGGCATACATATAGTGCGATATAAATTTAGTGTATATAATAAATAATATATAAATTTGATGACTTTTTAGATATAGTGCAGTAACACTAGCTGTTATATCTGTAGACAACACGTTAGAAAAGATGTTAAATGTTTGCTGTTCTACTTGGACTAGAAATATAAAAGCATCGAGCTGTTGTTAAAGTAGTGAAAGGCTTGGTAGATGCAACAAGAAACGGAGCGAAATAAAGTATCAAAGTCGAATGGAATGCCCGTCAGAGACATGCGGCGAGGGGCGCACGCGACGTGTCGCGCAATTTCCGCCTCCCTATCGGATGCTGGTGCGAGTGCACTGCGCGCCGCATTGCACTCGTTGCCACCTCGACTCATCCAAAATGAGAAATAACGTATAAATAAATATATTAAATTTTTTATTTCTTACTAATAGCATTTAAATATCAATGAGTTAGTTTTCATAATTCAAAAAAAAAAGATGACCGCACGGAAATTTATTGGTTTGTACCCTTTTCTTGGCACGCAAGGAATGGATTTAATAATTACGAAGCAAAGGAGCGTACCGTGCAGGGTGTTGGTGGAAAGACAGAGTGGGGGCACAACGCGATTAAATCGCGAGCGTTTCGGCATGTAACAGGAAGTGGGTCAAGCGGCGCCGCCCGAGCTATTTATTGCGTTTCCGACTAAATTGCAATAGCTATCTAAGAAAGAAAAGATGTCTAAGGAATTGCAGGGAATTTAAATTAGCTATAAAGGGTAAGGTATGGTCTTTTGGTTTCGACTTTGGTATTTATTTGGAAATAAAAATACATCAAAGGAAAGTTAATCAAATGAGGCTGCTTTCAAACTACTGCGAATCGTCGGTTTTGCGAATGCCCGTAGAGGATTGAGAAAGGCATACCATTAAAAGTTCTTTTTGTTTGATAGCGCCTGCCGTTCAGGCGAGCTAAGTCTTAGTCGCTCTGCAATTACAGACAAGTGCCTTTAAATGAACCGAGCTCTCGAGCACGGTGCATCGCTTCGCACCCGACTGCGCCCTCTCCAACATCGCCGCCATGCCATTTCCATTCGTGTTAACTTAATTATAAACGATTATTTCATTTCTAAGATTTTATTTTTTATTGAAGTGTAGAAATAACATTTGCAGAGCAAATAACTTAAAA